>BQNB010005004.1:56383-100195 GCA_026074375.1 Tanacetum coccineum | reverse complement strand
CCCGCGAGGGGGATACATGCTTGTTACAAACTCTTTTACATACTCGTTTATCTTATAACAATGTGATTACTTTTCAAAGTTAGACGGATAGGTTACCAAACACACTATATTTGAATTTCATAGGTATATGGCAATTACCTACACCGAGGGCCATTATCTCTATATATATATATCACATCATTTTGGGTATATATATACACTAGTCAGTTTGTGTGCCATGAGCTTAGACCAGACTATACTATACCAGACAAGGAACATGACCAATCAGACCAAACAGACCAAACAAGACAATAACGCAGTAATACACAGTTACTATGATAATTGCATTCGTTGCAATTATTACGAATAACGGGTATATAATAACGTGACCCAATATCATAATAATAACATTTTCATAATAATTGTGTTTGTACAATTATTACACTATAACATGTATTCAAACTGTTTATCAAACTGATTTGCAGTTTTATATACCTAAAATATATCACAATATAATATAAACCTAAGAGCAATTAAGAAAATTACCAAGTTACCCTCGGTAAAATTCACTCTCAAAAACATATATATAATATAATATAGAATACGTATATTAAACCGGCCAAATATGATCACCCGGGTCGTTTCCCCAATGACTAGTGCAATTGAAACTTCGATTAAGCTTGGATTATGATTTGAATAAGCAAATAAAAGATTTGATGATCTATATCTACCAACTAAAAGCAATAATAAAAAAAATGAACAATTAAAAGCAATTAAAAGCAATTAAACGATTTAAAAAGGAAAACGGGAAACAAATAAAACGCGACAATTAAACAAACCTACTAAATTTAAACCCTAAAAGTGCAAATTAAGTTTCTGAACCTAAATTATGATAAAATAAAATTTTAAGAAAAAGAAAAATATTTTTTAGATTATTTTTGAATTTTTTAAAAATTAAAAACTAATTAAATCCTAGAAAATATAAAAAAAATATATAAATAATTGAAATTAAAATTTTCCTAAATAAAATAAGTAAAAAGAAAATTTTAGAAAAAAGAATTACTATTTTTGGCTTTTTAGATTTAAAGATATGATTTTTTTAAATATTTAAACTAATTAAAAACTTAAAAATAATAAAAATATTAAAAATTTAATCCTAAAATTTTTATAAAAATTACACTCTAAAAAAGAAAAAGTACAGAAATCTATAAAATCTAAAAGCCCTAATTTTTCACTTTTTAATAAAGCTTAATTAAATTAATTAAAAACTAACCTAATTTTTAATAAAAAAAATAAAAAGAAAACTGACAAGGACTAACTGTTTAAAGGACAGGGACTAATAGTGACAAAAACGAACTGAAATTACCACTTTGATCCCTGAGGCCCAACCCCGATTACACACAAAGCCCAATAAGCACTTAGGATTTAAAAACAGCTTATTACTAAAAACTTAAGAGTCAAAGGTTGACAAACAGCTTAAGAGCAAGTAACTTTTAATGAAAACATCTTATCTTAACATCCACAAATAAAGCTCAAAAAGAGCTCATGAAGCTTCTGACCTTAGAAAGGAGGGCTTAACCTATGGTTTTACTTATTAAGCTCTAAAAAGCTTATTTTAAGCTCAAAATTAAAAAGAAATGAATTTGGGTACTGTTTGGGTGGGGCTAAAAGCTTATCAGCATGCTTAAGCTAATTCAGAAAAGAAACTAGAGCTAGAAATCCTCTTAAGCTACTGAAATTAAGCATGAATTAAGCAAACTCAGGAAATAAGCAAAATAGCACTAAATCCAAATAAGCTAAAAACCTTAAAAAGCTAAACTGGACTCTAAAACTTTGAGGTCTTATTAAACTACTTATAATCTATCTATATAAGCTATAAAATCTAGAATCATAAGCTAAATTAACAAATTAAGATTCTAAAATTCCTAAGTACTATTTTTGCTTTTTTGGGAGCAGTTAAGCTTTACATTCAACAACTTTGTACTATAGTACACTTACTGGAAATGAAAAATAAGCCACTAGTTATTATTAAGCTATGTCTAAAACCATACAAACTAAACAGATGAGGTTCTTAAGTTCCTAGTATAAGCTGGCTTAAAAAATTAAGCTTGAGAAATACAGCTAAAATATTCGTATGTCGTTAGAGTATTAAGTCAGTATGTACTGACTATTTTGGTTGATATTTTTAAAACTAACTTAAGCAAAGAAATAAGCTACACAATGGAGAACTAAGCACTAATCTATATTAAGCTATAACTAGACTATATCCTACTGACTTCAATGTTTAAAAGCTAAAATCTAATTCCCTTAGTTAAAAGCAAGCTAAAAGTAACAGCAGTACTAACTTATTAGTTAGTACTGATGTACTTGACTTAAGCAAAAACCAATAGTGCAGGTTACCTTAAGGGTAATCCTGCACTTGGACACACTCCTTAAGAGTGTACAAATACAATTCAAGGAAAAATCAAAGGGCAAAGACCTTGATTAAGCTCGAAACAAATCAGAGCTCAAACTAAAAACTTCACTGTGCTAAGAATCAACATAATAAGCCATAACTTTTTTCAAATTAGCACTAACCACTGAAATCTTTTGAAAACTTAATATCTTTAGAAAAAACTCAAGCTGACTCAAAGTGTTTGCAGACAAAATCAAAATTGACTTATTGGGTCAAACTATGATAAACCAAACACTCTTTTTATCACTATGACCAGATTTGTTTTAAGCTCAAATTTGAAACCTACCCAAACAAAGCCTATGAAACCAATAACTAGATCTTATTAACTAACTAAGTTAAGCAAAATTATACTACTGAATTGAGCTAGAATGCAAAGATCAAAGAAACAATCTAAGTATTTTATGGTTTTTTATATGAATTTTATGACAAATATATGAAAAACAAAGATCTAAACTATCAAAAGCAAAAACAGATGAACATCTAAGATTATTGAGCTAAACTAAACACAAATAAGTACTAATAAGCAAAGAGAATAAGCAAATAAGCAATAATAAGCATATAAGCTATACCTAAGCAGTTTAAACTGAAATTAGAGAAAAAGGAAAAGAGAAACTTACTTGAACCTTTAGCTAAACAAAAGGTCTCAATTAAGAGTAGCTACAAGCTCTCCTAGCTTATTAATAAGCTAGGAGTTAAGTTTATTTGGTCTTCCATTGCAACCAACTTCCTTTAGCTTTCCACAATTCAATTTGCATAGGTATTAAGGCATTATTAAGCTGATTTAAGATATTAAGGTAAGATCAGGTTCAATTAAACTCCATAATAAGCTTATAGACTTATTAGAGCTAAATATGAGCTTATGAGAGCTTATTGAGTTTTAGCTTAACAAGAAAAGATGAATGAGATTTAAGTAAACAAAGGAGCTTAAAAGAGATTTAAAACTTCTAAATTCATTAATAGAAAACTAGATTACAACTTTTTAAAAGGAAATTACAAGATTTAAAACAAAATTAAGCTAAGAGTAAATTTAAGCTAAAAACTAATCCTACAAGCTACGTGTGTGTGTGTGCAAGATTAAAACAACATTAAGCTCGGAATTTTAAAATTTAAGCTACAACTAAATTAAAAACTACGTATAAAAACTAACTAGCGTTTATGTGTGTGAGAGGTGAGGCCTTTTTATAGGCTGCAGGGGAACCTTCTAGGTCCCTTTCCTTGCTGCCTACTTCTCTTGATCTCAGCCATTAATTCCTTCAATGATTAGATATTGGTCTTACCGTTGATGATTGTAGACACCTAAGATCCTTAGCATGTCATTCTTTGATGTGACATGCTGTGCTAGTTCTGTGAGAGAATCTAGTGTAAATACTCATTCCTCTGTGCCTTTCCTCACATCCAACGTGGCTATTTCCTCAAGAGGGTGGACTCCAATCAGAAGCTTTGATGATGTAATGACCCTGCCATCTTGTACTTGAACCCTTGAATTACTTATTTGAACCTTCAATTGTGGAATGCCCTTTGATTTGACTCGTGGGTAAAATGAGTACGATGGAAACAATGTTGTGGAATTACCCGCCCTTTTTTTTATAACCTGAATAGGGGAAATCAGTTATAAACTTTGGGAAATTGGCACTTCAGTCCTCTCTACTTTCTTTATCTCAAGTTAAGAGAAAAATGAGTCTTTCAGAAATTTACCAGATTGTCCTTGTTGTTTATAAAAGAGAAAGGGCTAATGGGTTTGGGCTTTGATGGGCTTTTGGTTCCTAGAGGGTTCCTAGTTTTTAGAGGCCCATTAAGCTTTCCTGGGCCCAATAAGAGAGGAGGGGACATTTTTGGACTTTTGTAACTTTGAGGGTTTAAAATGGAATATTGTGGGTTTTGTCTTTTAATGGTTGACTGTTGTTTGACCATTGTTGACTGGATTTGACTGAGAGCTTGACTTTTCTAGCTTCGGCTTTGATTCTTTGGCTTCTTTTTGAACTCTTCTGATTCTCGTGTCCGTGCTTGCCCGTTTTTGACTGTTTTCTTGTGATTTTTGATTTATCCGTACCTGCACACACAAAACACAAATACAAGTATATTTTTGCCATTTTTGGTCTGTTTTGGGTTTAATTGGGTTATTTTAGGTATTAATGGATATGTGTATTCTACACTTATGAAAATTCCCCAAACTAAAACATTGCGTGTCCTCACGCAATATCACATGCCTTATAACCAAATATCTCGAAACTTCCCCAAACTAAACCTTTGAAAAGTAGCAAAGATTTTTGTTGAGAGAGTTAAGAGATCACAAGTTATAAAACACCCGATTTCCCATTTTCAAAACTTTTTTCTCTTTTTATGATTTTTCTTGATAATTAACTACCTAACTACAACTTATTTGTGTTGACATAATGTATTGTTTTCATTACCTCATTGGTAACTTTAAGGATCATAGAACAAAAAGCACAATTAAGTGTCTAAAAGATAACTTCATCATCCCCGATTTTTCACTTTTCCCATGCTAAGCTTAAAAATAAGATCACCATTGATTACGAACTAAGATGCTAAGACTACTTATAATTATAACTTGTGAATTCCTCTTCCCGACATAAATCATATATTTAGGTGTGTGTGTTCAAATTAATTTAAACCATTAAATCCACATATTTAGATAGATGAAATCCGACCAAGCTTTACACATGGGCCTTTTGGGCTAATATGTTAATCACTTAGCAAGATCACATCTCAAAGCAAACAAAAACCTCCTTAGCTAAGACATCGTTGGTTCACTTGTCCCATGAATGACTTTCTTCTCTAGCGATCCCACCGTCATCGGGTAAGTGCTAAGGCTTTTGACACCCCATCCGGAGAATACTAATCGAAACGCATGAACTTCCGATGAAAAAGCCTTGTAGACTTTTGCAAACCTTAGCTCAAAAGAATACCTTGGTTTTAGAAAATGAAACTTTTACTATTTATTTTCTAACTTTGGGGGGGGGTTATGGGGGGCATTATTATTTAATCACATTATTAGGCTAGGAATTGGTATCACTTTTCTTTCGACGACACATCGGCCACGCCTCCGACAAGAGCTCGCGTACTTATTATGATACCAACCCTAAATATACCATTAGTCCACCCATACTAATCGTGATGTCACATCTGAGCGAACCGACAGAATGCCCATTACTTTTATTACGATGGAGTTTGTATATTAATTATTAACAATACGGCTTAATATCCTTTTATTTACCAACTACATTTTATAGAGATTTTTTATATATGAAATATATATTTTTTGCAAATAATAAAAGTATTCGTTTTAGAAAACCAAGTAATAAACTTGAACTAAAATTCTATATACAAATGATGCATACTTCATCGAAAAAGCTTTTCACTACATAAGATGATAGGAAACTTTTAAGAGTAAAACTCTAATTGTAAAAATTAAAGAGAACACGTATAATTAGTCATTTTAAGAACTCCGGGGAAGAAAAACCACAAGTTATTCTTATAAGCCTTTAAGTTTTCCAAATAAACTTTGTAGCCATCTAATTCGTAAATAACACTATCATTCTTATTCTTTGCAAAAGAAATTCGCAAATACTTAGCCTATATAAAATCCAACTCGGCATATTTAAAATCTACTTGAGATTAGCACAAGTCTTCATTTACTATGAATTTCCAATTCTAGCATGTTAAAGTCACCATGAGACTAGAACAAACTTCGTCAGTAATTGTTAATAGGAGAAAGCTATAACACTACACTTACGATCGGGTTCAAAAAAATACTTCTATTATTCTGTACCAACGAAAAAAACCTTACATTTTTATCCTTTAACACTTATATATATAAAATCATATAATCTATAAATGATATATATAAAATTTTATATCAAGACTAAAAATTTAAAATTTATTTTTGTGGGAAAAACAGGTACGTGAGAACAAAACAATAAGCAAGCAACATCAAATCGATAGATTCCCTTCCCCAAACTAAAACGAAACATTGTCCTCAATTTTAAGTCGGTATCTTACGAACAATAAAAGCCGTTTATGAAGTATGCAAAGATAAACGTGAATCGATAAGATGAAAGGATATGGATCTCCCCAAACTAATTTCTCACAAAGGATGAGAAGCACGAGTAGAACGGGACAAATCAACCGGACAAACATAGATCGTTTAGAAGAATTTTGGTTCGATCCTACAAAATACAACAAACAAGACCAACAACACATCCGAGAAATACGTAGAGAGTACAAGCCTCTCTCAACACAACACATTGGATAATAGAAAATAGAAAGAAAAAATAGAAAGGATAAGCATGGGGTGAACTCCCACGAAGCGGCTTGTTTTTGGTCACCGAGTCGCAAGCTCGACTCGATCCCTGACACTTTAAGTTTGTACCTTAAAGTGAAAGTCTGGATATCCGGTATAACCAATGGTGGTGTATCCCTCCCATAGTAGGCTCAAACGGTGGCAGTTGACTTATGAAATTAGAACATCAACATAGACAACTTGGCATGCCATAAGGATAACTTCGAGTTGATTGTGAAAGGACCGGACCATCGGGACTTGAGCTTCTGAGTAAATCTTAATCAGAGTTGAAAAGGAGGACTTGATCACCCAAAATTGAAGATCGTGTTATTTTTATCTTAGGAATCGGTAGCTTCTTTGTCTTCTCCTTGTAAATTAATGAATTCTCGTAAGCTTGATCACGAAGCTCGCTAAGTTCATTGAGTTGAAGCTTTCGATGATCGCCCGCGGTCTTTAAATCGAAGTTGGCATGCTTAAGAGCCCAATATGCTTTGTGTTCTAGTTCAACTGGTAAGTGACACGCTTTTCCATAGACTAACTTGTACGGAGTGCATCCAATTGGAGTCTTGTAAGCGGTCCTAAAAGCCCATAATGCATCATCTAGTTTGTCGGACCATGAGGCACGGTTTTCTCCTACCGTCCTCTCTAAAATTCTTTTGAGACCTCGATTCGTGACTTCAACTTGACCACTCGTTTGAGGGTGGTAAGGAGTCGAAAGACGATGGGTGACACCATATTTAGACATAACTTTATCAAATTTATCGTTACAAAAATAGGTCCCACGATCGCTTATGATTGCTCTAGGAGCACCGAATCGGGAGAAAAGGGATTTTAAGAACTTAACAACTACTCGAGCATCGTTGGTGGGGAGCGCTTTCGCTTCAACCCATTTGGATAGATAATCGACGGCTACCAGAATATATTTGTTTCCTCTAGACGATGGGAAAGGTCCCATAAAATCAATACCCCAAACATCGAAAATTTCACAAACTTGGATTGCATTTTGAGGCATCTCATCATGTGAGGCAGATTTTTACCTGCCATTATGACATCATCACAAGATTTTTGACAATTCGAAAACATCCGTTATAAATCGTAGGCCAAAAGAAACCGGCATCAAAAACCTTCTTGGCGGTAATGTTGGCACCGTAGTGTCCCCCCCGGTGTCCACTGTGACAAGCTTCAAGAATTTCGAGAGCTCTTTGCCATCTACACACCTTCTGAATATGACCGCACAAGTCTTAAATAGAAAAGTGAGTCATCCCAGAAGTATTGTTTTTACATCTTTAAAAGACATGTTTTTCTCATGATCGACATATCCTTATTTTAATGTAATTCCCCGCGTGGTAGTTAGCAAAGTCGGCGAACCACGGGGTACTTTGGTCTTTAGAAGTTAATACATTTAAAGTCTCTAAAGGAAAGGTCTCGGTAATCTCTTTTGGATCAAAAATATTTTCGTAAGGGTTTTCAAGACGAGAAAGGTGATCGGCTGCGTAATTTTCTGCTCCCTTGGTATCAATTACTGAAAAATCGAATACTTGGAGAAGTAAGACCCATCCCTAACAATCTTGCTATTGGCGTCTTTCTTGTTGAAAAGGTATTTCATGCAGAAGTGGTCCGTGTAAACAACATCTTAGTCTATATAGAATATGATTCAAACCTCTCAAACCGTAAACAACTGCTAGCATCTCTATATTCGGTTGTTGTCTGTAGTTTGATGTCTGCTTCTGCATGTGCCTTGCTAGAGTATAGGAATTGGTCAAAATGCATCTCAATCCATTTGTTCCTAGAACCGCTCCTATGCATAATCACTTGCATCGCACAAGATTTCAAAAGTTTGGTCCTAAGTCGAGGCAATGAGAATTGCGGAGCTTCGGCCAACTTCTTTTTCAATTTTTAGAAAGGCTAAAATGCAATCTACGAAAAATGAAAGAATGTTCTTCTCTTAGAGATGGGTCAAGGTTCGAGAGGATTTTTGGAAAAGTCCTTTAGAATAAATCTTCGATAGAATCCAGCAAGCCTAGAAAACATCTAATTTCTTAACGATCGTTGGGGTGAGGAAGCTTTTGAAATTACTCAACTTTTAGCCTTATCGACTTCAATCCTTTCTAGAGATCTTATGTCCTAAAACAATGCCTTCTTTAAACATGAAATGACTCCGTTCCAATTTAGTCTAATATGGTGTCGTCACACTTTAAGCATGTCTATCAAATGGCAAGACACGAGGAAAAAGAAATCTCCGAAAAACCTGAAAATCGTCCATAAACACTATCCATTGTTTTTTCAATCATGTCGTGAAAAATGGCCATCATACAACGTTGAAAGTTCCGGGTGCAAATGCACAAACCGAATGCATACGACGGCTACGCGAAAGTTCCGTAGGGCACTGAAAGTAGTTCTCTTTATCTTTAGGATCATTTGGGATTTGAAAAACCCTGAAAAACCATCTAAGAAAACACTAAAATTCGTTGCCGCTAAACGCTTGCTAACACTCTGGTCCATGAATGGTAACTGAAAATGGCTTTTCAAGTGCTTTCGTAACTTTCGATAATCGCTGCAAGACTCCCATCCCGTGACTAAATCTTGTAGCACCAGTTCAATTTCTTCGTTCTTGACACGGTCATACCACCATTTTTAGGAACACAATGGACTGGACTAACCCATTGGACTATCCAGATCGATAAAATTCAATCCTCGCAAGAAGTTTTTCTACTGTCTTTCTTGATGACATCGTGGATTTTAGGTTAACCTCCTTTGAATGTTGGACTGAAGGTTCATAATCATCTTCTAAAAGAATCTTATGAGAGCAAAACTCTGGATCTATGCCATGGATATCAGAAAGTTTCCAAGCAACTGCTTGTTTCAATTTTTTCAGAACGTTTAATGAGTGAAGTCTTTCATCTTGGCTCAAATCTTTTAATTATGACAGGAAGGCTTGTTATTTTGCCTCTAAAAACCGCATACTCGAGATTGCAGAGGTAACTCATTAAGTTCGACTTCGGAAATTCAAATTTGGTTCAAAGAAGTAGCATATTCGAGTGAAGACTTCTGTGGTTCAACAACTTTAAGATCTTTTTGAATTCTGTGAGTAATCTCCTTGGTTTGGGATGAGGTAATGGATCATTGTTGAGAAGTGCCTCTAGAATAGAATTCACCCTCGGGATCGTAGTACGTAGCATTGAAAACTGGTGAAACTGGTTCATCATCGATTGCTATAAAAGCATCGGCTTCCTCAAAAAGTAGAAAATCGCTTTCATCAAAAGGAGTAAGTGTTGGAGATGAAGTAGAAACAATCGGATCGTAGTACGGAGAAGGATTGTTGTAAGCAACGGAATTGGAAAATCCAAGTACTTCTTGTGAATAAATTTCACAAGCAGCATCGATTAAATCAACTTTCTTCAACGATTCGAGATTGTTATATGAAATGGAAGGTGCATCACCACATTTAAGGGTTAACGATTGATCATCATTCCTAAGAGTAATCTCTCCTTCGTAAACATCGATTAAAGCATGAGCCGTCCTAAGAAAGGGTCCGCCCGATAATCACTGACTCGAGGATCAGCTATAAAATCAAACACAACAAAGTCGTCCGGAAGTAAAATTTCCCTACTTTGACGAGAATATTTTTTCAGCGACACCTAGGTTGGATTGAAATTATCGGCCGCTAATCAACACCATTTTTGTGTTCGGTAGGCCCGGGATTGAAGCTTTTTCCAAAGTAGATAAAGGGCATGAGATTGTACTAGCACCTAAATCGGCAAGGGCTAAGTAACTATCAAACTCAAAAATCACATGGAATGAGAAATCGACCGGGTCACCTAGCTTTTCCGGAAGCTTTTTTAGGACAACCTGCAGCTACCAATTTCATTCAAAGGTGTTTTGGTCATCGATCACATGTCTTTGTTATTAACATCTTCTAGAACATTGAACGCAAACTTTGGCATATGATTGAGAGCATCCTCAAAACTAATCTCAAAAATGAAAAGATTGCGAAAGATATCCCATAAACTTTAAGAAGAAATGTCATCTTTTTCACGAATCTTTTGTTTGTTTTTGAGTCTCGATGGTAAGGTAAATAGGTTTGGCTTTGTTAGCAACGAAAGAAGGTTCTTCGATTGGTTTTTTGTTCTTGGACCAATGGAGGAGGTTGGATGTCTTCGGTGCTCGGTAGCTCCGTATCCTTTGTCACCTCACTTATCTTCCCTCACCGGCGTTGGGGGGGGGGGGGGGGGTTGGGGGGAATCGGAGGTCCATCGTATGAAACACTACTACGAGTTGTAATTACCTTGGCTTCGTTCCTTGGGTTTGGAATGGTATTGCTAGGTAAAGTACTTGAACTTGAAGGTTGATTGGTGTGATAGCTTTGCATGAAACTGAGCATCATCTTTTGAAAATCATCTTGCTTCTTTTGAGAATCATTGTAAACTCTTTGAAAATCATTTGGTTCTTGAAAATTATCCAAACTTACATTTTCGAGTTAGTCATAATCTGCATCATTTGCTTTAGCATAACTTTCAAAATCCGTTTTAGACACTCCTTGAATTTGTGAAACGGGAGGTAAAGCTTGATTAACCAAAGGTTGATTTGTTGGTGGTTGGTATGGTGGGGCTTGGTAAACTTGATTTTGGGTGTTTTTTACGGATTTGATTAAATTTCCTCCACGGTTTTGAATTGAAATTAGAAGTGTTCCTGGTGAACGGTTTTGGTTGTTTGGACAATCGGTTGATTGAAACCGTGGTCTCACTTGACTTGCAATTGGAAGGTTGGTTTCCTTTGAGATAAATTACCAACGTCTGCGGTTTGGTTGAAATTGTTTGGGATTGTTGACATGAAAAACGGAAAATCGTTACCACCTCGAGTTAACGGAACAATGTTAAAATTGTGTTCGAATCCACAAGTAACACATAAATCCTCACCGATTGGTCGGTGAGCGGGAGTAGTAACAACAAAGCTTTCATTTCATTCATCATTTGGATTCATCTTTAATAGTCATCTATCCTCAAGTAAGCGGCTATTTGTTGATATATCCGAAAGAATTATTAGAAGGTGAAGAATTAGGAAGAGGGACATCCGTACATCACTCCCTTTAATCAGCTATCATGAACATCTGAGATAACGAACTTGACTTGTTCTATTAATAATCGCTAAACCTTCTTAGAGTCATCTGTCTAAGAAATAGCCACACGCTGGCGGAGTCTAATGTATCATGATCATTTGTTTGAATTCAAAGAATTGTAACAGTACGAGTTGTGTAGTTCCGAGAAGCCATGGTGAGGACATTGACGAAGGATTCCTTTAAACCGTTCTCATGCTTCGTTGAAGGTTTTGTTTTGGTTCTTGGGAAAAAATTGTGATTTTGTTTCGAGATAAGTTTGTTTTCGATGGTGGAACGAATTGGGTTTTATGAATTTTGAAACAAGGGTCGTACCCATGTGAAGAATGATTAGGAGGTTCCATTCTAACCAATCACGGGCTGTCAACCTCAGATAAAATAGGAAAAAGCAAAAGCTGTATCGAAGTGTTACGTAACTTCGGATGTCATAAACGTAAAGTGACCTTGTTAAAAAAATCGAAGTGATAGAGAGGGTTCTTGGTCTACCCGTAATACTTATAAACTTTGCCAAGTATAGATTTAACGGTTGTTTTAAGCTCGAAATTGTTTGCATTAATTTGGAGGAACAACTATACAACTCATATACCCCTCGATGGTGTGATTTAAATTGGGCCCATGGTACGATTGTCGCCCATTGAACAACTTTTTTGATCGACAATTGATTCTTCTAAATCAAAACTTTCAACACAACGCGGAATAAGTTTGTTGTCGACGTCTTCGAGATGCGAACGATGCGCATAAAAAAAGAAAAACTAAAATCAAAACAAAACTTTACACTTATTTTTTTTAAAAAAGAATTTTAACGGTTAAACGAACGAGACATGAACAAGATAATTCAACTACTTCACGGTAGCCTCTTAAAAATTGCATTTCAAGGTGAAGCCGTACTTCTTAATAGACACAAATGGCAAGTGTTATAATCGTGATTCGATTTGGTAACAACAAGTTCACCGTAAATTGAAATGATAAATACCTCCGTTTGAGAAAAATTATATTGTTGGTATTTAACCAATTGGTGACTTATATCTTAATTAAAAAGGAAGATTTTTTTTTATATTTTTGATTTTTCTATTTTTTTTATCTTTTACTTATACTAAAAAGAAAAGGAAAATATTTTTTTACTTTTATATATAATGATTTTTTGGATTATTGAATTATAAAACATATGAAACTTCCAAGGGTAAAGATCTTCAAACCATATCACAAACACAAAACTAGGAAACATTAAACCTAGTCCCCTCAGCTGCGCCAAAAACTGATTGTAGTTTTACATACATATAAAATAATATACTTATAGAGAAATTAAAGAAATACCCAAGTAACCCTTGGACAATTCCACTCACAAAGATATATATAGAATACGTATATTACCGGGCAAGTATGATCACCCGGGTCGTTTTCCCAACGACTAGTGAAATTGAAACCTCGTTTAAGCTTAGATTATGATTTGAATGAAGCAAAGATATTTTTGATATTCTATAACCACTAATTAAAAAGAAACATTGTCAAAATTTAATTAAAAAGCGCGAAACGGGACACTAAAACTAAGGCCAAAAACCTAAATTCTACAAAATTAAACCTAATTTAAAATTTTCTTTTTAAATGTATTCTAATTGACTTAAAACAAAGTTTAAAAAAAACTAGAGTGAAAACGGAGTTAAAACGAGGGTTAAAAATTGAAAACTAAGAACGGGAACAAAACCCGTTCTTTAAAAAGTGAATTTTTGCAAAATAGACCTTACGAAAGTGAAACCAATTTTCCTACAAACTTTATATTAAAAGAAAATTTTATAAAAAAGATTTTTATTTTTCGGATTATTTTTCTATTTTTTACGATTTTTAAAGTTTTTAAAGAAAATAAAAGATTAAAAATACTAAACTTAAAGTAAAAATTCTAGAAAAAATTCAGAAAATAGCTTAAGCTATTAGAATCATAGGAAAAATAAGCCTGAAGTTGTAGCTTATAAAATAAGCTACGAAATAAGCTTAACAACTTATTTATCTTATAAAACTAAATTGTGTATAAAGGTTTAATGAAAGGATATGAAAACGGATGAGCTATTGAAGCAAACTGGTTAAGGCATTGGTGTTGTGTGTGGGAGGTCGTGGGTTCGAGGGTGGGCAACCCCAACTTTTTGCACTTTTTATTTTTTAACTTTTTATGAAAAACTAAATATTGGGACTTATAAAGGACACAAAATTAAGCACTTTTAATAAAGAGGACATAGACTGAAAACCACTAATAAGCTCATAAACAACTTATCAATAAGTTGTTTACAGTAACAAGTGAGTTAAGCTCACTTGTGCTTTTTGACTTACAAAAAACTCAAATTAAGCTCATTTTGAAAAAGGAAAAGTGATTTAGAAAGCTTAAGATGTGCTTAATCTATAAATGCAAAGAAATCTAAGCTAGAAATCCTCTTAAGCTACTGAAATTAAGCATGAATTAAGCAAACTCAGGAAATAAGCAAATTAGCACAAAATCCAAATAAGCTAAAAACCTTAAAAAGCTAAACTAGACTCTAAAACTTTAAGGACTTATTAAACTACTTATAATCTATCTATATAAGCTATAAAATCTAGAATCATAAGCTAAATTAACAAATTAAGATTCTAAAATTCCTAAGTACTATTTTTGGCTTTTTGGCAGTTTAAGCTACTTTCAAACAACTTTGTACTATAGTAAATTTAACTGGAAATGAAAATTAAGCACTAATCTATATTAAGCTATATCTATACTATATCCTACAAGAAAATGACTCTAAATCCTAAAGATTAAAAATATAAACAAAGCTTATAAAGAGACAGTAGTACTAAACTGTTAGTAGTACTGATGCACTGACACTAGATAAAAATCAAAAGTGCAGTCTAACTAAGTGACTACCACTACATTTACAACTAACTCAAATTAAGTGAATAAACCAACAATGTAAGCAAAATCCAAGCCTTAAGGGCTTTGGATCAAAATTTCACAAGCAAAAAGATAGGCACAAGGTACCCTAGTGCTGAGAGGAAAAAAAATAAGCCATAACCTTTTAAAAATTAGAATCTAACTTCTGAAAGCTGTTTTCCTATTGATCTTAAGCTAAAACACAACTAACTCAGTAAATTGTCGAAATTATATTGACTTAGCTGTCAAACAAGCTTGTGCCAAACACCCCTTATAATGATTGATAGATTTGATAAAGCTTTTTAAAATGAAATCTACCTATTAGAAACTTAATACGAGATAACCTAGAGCTTATAGCTTATAACAAACTTAAATGACAAAATCTAACTATTAAATTAAGCTAGAATGAAGATCTAAGAGATTACACTATTATTTTTGGTTTTTATATATTTTTAGGACAGAAATGAAGTACTAATGATCTAAACCTATTTAAGCAAAAACAGATGAAAACATATAACTAATAAGCACTAGTAAAGAAAAATAAGCACAATTAAGCAACTAATTTAAGCAACTAAGCAAATTTAATAAGCAATCTAAAACTAATAAGAATAGAGACAAGTAATTAATGAAACTTAAAGAGAAACTTACAAAAAACCTTTAGCTCAACAAAAGGTTCCCAAATAGGGCAGCTACAAGCTCCCTAGCTTATTAATAAGCTAGGGTATAAGTCCTTGGGAGCTCTTCCAAAGTTAGCTCCCCTTCCATAGCTTATAAATCCAATTGTTAAAGTTTTTAAGCTGGTTTAAGATATTAAAGAGTGATTAAGTCCAATTAAGCTCAATCATGAGCTTAGAGACTCATGAGAGCTGAATAGCTTATAAGGGCTTATTGAGCTTTAGCTTAAAACTAAATAAGAAAAATGAGAGATTATGAATTAGAGAAATTTTGAGAGATTAAATCAACTGAAATTTCATTATAATAAAGCTTGCTTACATTACTTAAAAGAAAGATTACAAGATTGAAAACAACATTAAGCTATGAATTGAAAATTAAGCTAAAACTAAATCTAAAAGCTACGTCTAAAAACTAACTAGTGTCCCATGTGTGTGAGAGGTGAGGCCTTTTTATAGGCTGCAGGGGAACCTTCTAGGTCCCTTTCCTTGCTGCCTACTTCTCTTGATCTCAGCCATCAATTCCTTCAATGATTAGATATTGGTCTTGAGCCGTTGGATTGATTTGTGGACACCTGCGGATTGCCAGCATGTCATTCTTTGATGTGACATGCTGTGCTAGTTCTGTGAGTAGATTAGCACAAAAACCCACTATTATTTGTGCTTTCACCATGGCTGACGTGGCTTGAGCTTGATCTTGAGCTAATGAATCCCTTGGAAAGACTGATTTGACCCTTGCCTTGCACTTATGAGCTCTTTAATTGACTAAAGGACCCTTCAATTCTCATTTGCCCCTTGATTTACCCTGGATAGTGAGTTGTAAGTGACGATGAATAGTAAAAAGGCTTCGCGCCTATTTTTTGGCAGTTAAAAACTGTTATAACTTTGGGATATTACACAAATGGTCCTTGTCCTTCTTTTCTCTTTTTCTAGTTATAAATCACTTTTGGAAATTGCAAAACCAGCCCTTGTGGTTTATTAAAAGGAGAAATGGGCTAGTATAGTGGGCTTTGTAATGGGCTTTTGGATCCGGATAAGGTTATTCAAGGGTTTTTCAGGCCCAATAAGCTTTTTGAGGCCCAATAAGGGATGAGGGACTATATTTGAATATTTATGAGAGTTGAGGGAAAAAAGTGAAATATTTTTGGGATTTGTCTTTTATTAGTTGACTTTGTTTGACTGGATTTGACTGCGGGTTTGATTTTTCTGGCTTCGGCTTTGAATCCTTGGCTTCTTTTTGTAATCTTCTGATTCTCGTGTCCGTGCTTGCCCGTTTTTGATGGTTTTCTTGTGATTTTGATTTATCCGTACCTGCACTCAACACAAACACAAATACTAGTATATTTTGCCATTTTTGGGTCTTGTTTTGGGTTTTAATTGGGTTATTTTAGGTATTAAACGGATATGTGTATTCTACACTTTTGAAATTCCCCAAACTTAAACATTTGCGTGTCCTCACGCAATAATCACATGCTTATAACAAATATCTCGAAATACTTCCAACTAAACCTTTGTAGAAAGTAGCAAAGATTTTTATGAGAGTGTTTAAGAGAAGTCTACAAGTTATAAATCACACCGTTTTCCATTTTTTCTAACTTTTTTCTCTTTTTATGATTTCTTCTTGATAATTTACTTACCTAATTACAACTCTTATTTGTGATGAGCTTAATGTATTGTTTTCATTACCTCATTGGTAATTTTAAGGATCATAGAACAAAAAGTACAATTAAGTTCTCTAAAAGATAATTCATCACTCCCCGATTTTCAACTTTTCCCATTCTAAGCTTAAAAATAAGATCACCTATTGTTGACGAACTAATGATGCTAGGACTACTTATAATTATAACTTGTGAATTTCCTCTTCCACATAAATACATATATTAAGGTGTATGTGTGTTCAAATTAATTAACCATTAAATCCACATATTTAGAATAGATGAAATTCAGACCAAGCTTTACACCATGGGCCTTATTGGGCTAATATGTTAAATCACTTAGCAAGATCACATCTCAAAGCAACAAAAACCTCCTTTGCTAAGACATGTTGGTTCCTTGATGCCATAAATGATTTCTTCTATAGCGATCCACCGTTAACGGGTAAGTGCTAAGGCCTTTTTACAAACCATCGGTGAATAACTAATCAAAACGCCCATGAACTTACGATGAAAAAGCCTTGTAGACTTTTTGCAAACTCCTTTAGCTCATAAGAATACATGTGTTTTAGAAAATGAAACTTTTGAACTTTTTTTATTTTCAACTTTGCAACATTATTATTATATATTACACAATTATTAGCTTGGAAATATTGGTATCACTTTTCTTTCGACGACACATCCTGCCACTGCCTTCCGAACAAGAGCCTTCGCGGCTATTTTTATGATTCCAACCCTAAATACTAACATTTTCCACCCTTTCTTGGATGTCACATCGGGGCGTAATACCGACAAATGCCCATGTACTTTATTACGCTGGGAGTTGGTATATTAATTATTAAACAAGTAAGGTTTTTATCCTTCTTTATTTACAACTACATCTTTTATAGAGATTTTTTTTATATGATATATTATTTTTGCAAATAGAAAAGTTTCGTTTTAGAAAACCAAAGTATAAACTTGAACTAAAATTCTTATTTACAAATGATGACTGACCTTCATCGGATAATAGCTTTTTCTTACAATATGTGATAGGACTTTTAAGTAGTAATAACTCTCAATTTGTAAAAAGTTTAAGAGAACTCGTATAATTAATCTTCTTTAAGAACACTGTGGGAGGAAAACCCACAAGTCCTATCTTATAAGCCTTTTATGTTTTCCAATAAAACTTTGTTTAGGCATCTCTAATTCTTAAATTAACACTATCATTTCTTAATCTTTGCAAAGAAAAATTGTATTACTTAGCCTATATAAAATCCAAGCGGCATAATCTAAAATCTATTGAGATTTAGCACAAGTCTTCATTTACTAATGTCTTCAAGTATAGCATGTTATAGAAGTTACATGAGACTTAGTACAAACTTTCGAAGTAATGTAAGGAGAAAGATGCTCTGAAAGCTAGAACTTACAGTACGATCGGTCAACAAATTACTTCTTTATTTTACAACGGAAAACCTACATTTTTTGTCTTTAAACACTTATATATTATTACTATTATTATATATATATATACTACTTTATAATATATATTTTATATATATGACTATAAATAATTAAAATTTTTTGCTGATTTTTGTGGGGAAACGGGTACTTTGTAGGAACCAAACCAATATGCAAGAGAAACATTTCAACGATAGATTCCCTTCCCAAAACTAAAAATAAACATTGTCCTCAATGTTTAAGTCGGTTCCTTTCACGAAAATCTAAGCGTTTATGAAGTTATGCAAAGATAACGTGAATCGAGTAGATGAAGTGGATATGGGATCTCCCCAAACTTAATTTCTCCACAAGGTTGAGTTGCTCGAGTAAGAATCGGGAACCAAATCAAACCCCAGGACACGAAGGAGTCTTTAGAATTATGTTGGTGTCGATCCTACAAAAATCACAACAAACATAAGAACATACATCGAGAAATGGAGAGAGTACAGCCTTCTCTCGCACAAACAACTTAGGTTTATAGTAAATTTTGAAGTAATAAGTAAGGATTAAGGCATGGTGCGTGTACTCACGAAGCGGCTTGTTTTATGGGTCACCGTAGTCGCAAGCTCGCTCGATCCCTGAATTTAGTTGGCCTTTTGGGAATGTCTGGATATCTCGGGATAACCAACTCGGTGGTGTACCCCTTCAATGTAGTGCTTCAAACGGTGGCAGTGTTGACTTTGAAAATTAGAACCATCAACCTCGAGACAACCTGCTTGTGCCATAACGGATAAACTTCGGTGATTGTGAAGGAATCTGGACCATCGGGCTGAGCTTTGCGGAGAAAATCTTTAATCGAGAGTTGAAAAGGAGGACTTGATCACCAATATTGAAGATTCGGTTTTTTATCTTGGAATCGTGTAGCTTCTTTGTCTTCTCCTTGCAAATTAATGAATTCTCGTAAGCTTGATCACGAAGCTCGCTAAGTTCATTGAGTTGAAGCTTTCGATGATTCCGAACCGAGGTCTTCTAAATAGATAAAGTTGGCACATGCTAAAGACGTCCCATATATGCTTTGTATTCTAGTTCAACTGGTACAGTGACACGCATTTCCATAGACTAACTTGTGCGGGAGTACATCCATCGGAGTCTTGTAAGCGGTCCCTAAAAAGCCCATAGATGCATCATCTAGTTTGTCGGTCCATGAGGCACGGTGTTCACCTACCGTCCTCTCTAAAATTCTTTTGAAGACACTCGATTCGTGACGTTCAACTTGACCACTAGTTTGAAGGGTTGTGGTAGAGAGTCGAAAAGACGACGGGTAACACCATATTAGACATAAACTGTTATCAAATTTATCGTTACAAAATAGGTCCAACGATCGCTTTTGATTGCTCTCTAGGAGCACCCGAAATCCGGGAGGGAGAAAGAAAAGGGATTTTAAAAACTTAACTAACGATTTCGAGCATCGTTGGTGGGGAGCTGCTTTCGCTTCAACCTATTTGGAATAGATAAATCGACGGCTCTACCAGAGTATATTGTTTCCTTTTCGCGATGGAATAATGGTCATAAAATCAATACCCCAAACATCGAAAATTTACTCAACTTGGATTGCATTCTGAGGCAATCTCATTCTTGTTGGAGACTTTTACCTTCCTTGCCTTTGAAAGCATTCACAGATATTTGACAAATTCGGAAAACATCCCTTTTAAATCGTTAGGCGACACAAAGAATACCGCATCAAAATCCTTACTTGGCCGATAATCGTTGGCACCCGTAGTGTCCCCGTGTAGGTCCACTGTGACATGGCTTTCAAGAATTTATCGAGAGCTTCTTTGCCAATCTCACTCGCTTCGATTTTTTGGAACCCGCACAAGTCTTGAAAAGAAAAGGGTCATCCCAGAAGTAGTGTTTTTACATTCTTTAAAGAACTTGTTTTTTATCTTGAGTCGACATTTCCTTTTTTTTTTAAATGAATTTTTTTTTGGAAATAAAACAAAAAATTTTTTTTTTTTTCCCCCGCGTTCCAGGTAGTTTGCAAAGTCGGCGAACACGAGGTACTTTGGTTTCTAGAAGTTTATACATGAATGTCTCTAAGGAAAGGTCTCGGTAATCTCTTTTGGATCAAAAATATTTTCGTAAGGGTTTTCAAGACGAGAAAGGTGATCGGCTGCGTAATTTTCTGCTCCCTTGGTATCAATTACTGAAAAATCGAATTCTTGGAGAAGTAAGACCCATCTAAGCAATCTTGCTTTGGCGTCTTTCTTGTTTGAAAGGTTATTCAAGTCAGAGTGGTCCGTTGTTAAACAAACACTCTTGTTCATGATAGATATTGATCGAAACTTCTAAATAACAGCGGTAAAACAACTGCTTTGCATCTCTTTTTTTTTTTCGGTTGTTGTGTAGTTTGATTCTGCTTCTGTCATGGTCTTGCTAGCGTAATGAATTGGTCGAAAATGCTTCTCAATCCTTTGTCCTAGAACCGCTCCTATTGCATAATCACTTTTGATCGCACATGATTCAAAAGGTTGTGTCCTAATTCGGAGCACTGTGTTATTGAGCTTACGGCCCATTCTTATTTCAATTGTTTGAAAAGGACTAAAATGCAATCTTACGAAAAAATGAAAAGGAATGTTCTTCTATAAGAGATGCGGTCAAGGTCGAGTGATTTTGGAAACAGTCTCTTGATAAATCCTTCGATAGGAAATCGCAGCATGCCCGAGAAAAACTTCCTAATTTCTTAACGATCGTTGTGTGTAGGGAAGCTTTCGAAATTACATCAACTTTTAGCCTTATCCGACTCTCAATTTCCTTTTCTAGAGATCTTAAGTCCAAAACAATGCCTTCTTTTACCATGAAATGACTCTTTCCAAATTTTAGTGCTAATTTGGTGTTCTTTCACACCTTTTAAGCATTCTATCTAAATTGGCAAGACACGAGGAAAAAGAATCTCCGAAATACTGATAATCGTCCATAAACACTTCCATTGTTTGTCTTCTATCATGTCGTGAAAATGGCCATCATACAAACGTTGAAAAGGTTACGGGTGCATTGCTTCAACCGAATGGATAAGAACGCGTAACGCGAAAGTTCCGTATGGGCGTGAATGTAGTTTCTCTTGATCTTTTAGGATCAATTGGGATTTCGATAATACCTGAAAAAAACATCTAAGAAAAAATAAATTCAGTTGCGGCTATCGCTCTCTATCATCTGGTCCATGAATGGTAACGGAAAAATGGTCTTTGCAAAGTTGACTTCGTTTAACTTTCGATATCGATGCAAACTCTCATCACGTGACTATTCTTGTAGGCACCAGTTCATTTTCTCCGTCTTGACAACGGTCACTACCACCTTTTTTGGATACACTCAATGGACTGGACATAACCTTGGACTATCCGATGATCGGATAAAATCAACTCCTGCGTCAAGAAGTTTTTCTACTTCTTTTGATGACCATGTGGATTTTAGGGGTTAACCTCCTTTGATGTTCGGACTGAAGTTCTTAATCATCTCTAAAAGCATCTTACTGAGAGCACAAACTCTGGATCTAGCCTTGGATATAAGATAAGTTTCCTAGCAATTGCGAGTTTTCAATTTTCAGACGTTACTTGAGTGAAGTCTTTTCATCTTGGCTCAAATCTTTTGATATTATGATGGTAGCTTGTTAATTTCCTTCTAAAATCTGCATACTCGAGATGCAGAGGTAACTCTAAAGTTCGACTTCTGGAAATTCAACTTTTGGTCTATGAAGTACGCATATTGATGTGTCAGACTTCTTGTGGTTAAACAACTTTTAAGAATTCTTTTTGAATTCCTGGGGAGTATCTCCCTTGGTTTGGGTGACGGGTCAATGGCATCTAGATTGTTGAGAAGTGCCTCGAGAATGATGAATGTCTCACCCTCGGGATCGTAGTATGGTTAGAATGAAAACTGGGTTGAAACTGGTTCATAATAGATTTCTATAAAAGCATCTGCTTCCTCAAAGTAGAAATCGCTTCATCAAAACGGAGTTAGGTGTCGGAGATGAAGTAGAAACAATCGAGATCGTAGTACGGATAAGGATTGTGTACAGCAACGGATATTAGAAAATACAGTAACTTCTTGTGTATAAATTTGACAAGAACCAGCGTCGATTAATCATCTTTTCTTTCATTGATTCGAGATTGTTATATGAAATGGAAGGTGCATCACCACATTTAAGGGTTAACGATTGATCATCATTCCTAAGAGTACATATTCATTCGTAAACATTCGATTAAAAAGCATGACGCCGTCCTAGAAAGGGTCGCCAGCAGTATCCACGTACTCGCAGGATCAGACTTATATAAATCAAGCACAACAAAGTCGGGGAAAAGTAAAATTTCCCTACTTTGACGATAATATTTTCAGCGACACGGTTGTTGGAAATTTTACGAGAGGCTAATTCATAACACCATTTTGTTTCGTTAGGCCGCGGAGTTGAAGCTTTTTCCCTAATAGATAAAGGTCATGAGATTGATACTAGCACTAATCGGGCCAAGGGCTAAGTAACTGATCAAAACTTTGAAAAATCACATGGAAATGATGGAAATCGACCCGGGGTCACACTTAGCTTTTCGCCGGGAAGCTTCTTTAGGACAAACCGCAATTACAATTTTCATTTAACGGTATTAATGTTCTTGGTCACTTCGATCCAACTTGTCTTTGTTATTTAACTTCTTCTTGAACATTGACGCAAACTTTGGCATTATGAAAGAGGAGCAATCCGCTAAAATACAATCTCAAAATGAATTGCGAAAGATTTTCCATAAACTTTGAAGAAGAATGTCATCTTTTTCACGAATCTTTTGTTTTGTGTGTCTGATGGGTAAGGTAAATAGGTTGCTTTTGTTTCGCACGAAACGAAGGATCTTCGTTTGGTTCTTTGTCTTTTTTTTTTTTTTTTGGTGTGTTTCTTGGACCAATGGAAGGAGGTTGGATGTTCTTCGGTGCTCGGTAGCTCCGTTTCCTTTGTCACCGCACTTTTCCCTTTTCACATACGGTCGGTTGATCGGAGTCCATCGTTTAATGAAAAATACTTTACGCGTTGATTACCTTGGCTTTCGTTCTTGGGTTTTGAATGTATTGATAGGTCAAAGTACATTGAACCTGAAGGTTGGTTGTATGTGTAACTTTGCATGAAACTGGCATGTATCTTTTGAAAATCTCTTTGCTTCTTTGAGAATCATTGTAAGCTCTTGAAAATCATTTTGGTTTCTTGAAAAATTATCCAACTTTCTCTTGCATGTTATTAATATTCGCATCATTTGCTTAGCATAACTTTCAAAAATCCGTTTTAGACACTCCTTGTATTATTGTGAAACGGGGAGGTAAACGCTTGATTAACCAAAAGGTTGGTTTGTTGGTGGTTCGGTATGTGGGGCTGGTAAACTTGATTTTGGGTGTTTGGACGGTTTGTGATTAAAATTTCCTCCACGGGGTTTGATTGAAGTTAGAATTGGTTACTTGGTAACGGGTTTTGGTTGTTTTGGAATTCGGTTGGATTGAACACGGTGGTCTAATTTGACTTGCATATTGGAGGTTGGTTTCTTTGGAGAAAATTACCAACGGCTGCGGTTTGTTGAAAATTGTTGGGTATGTATTCATGAAAACGGGGAAGTAAATCGTTTCCACGCGAGTTAACGGCAATGGTTAAAATTGTGATTCGATCCACAAGTAAACATATTTCCTCACGTTTTGCTGGTGTGCTGGGAGTCAGTAACAACTTAAGCTTTCATTTCATTCATCATTAGCTTTCAATCTTAATAGTCATCTTATCACTTCAATGTGAAGCGGCTTATTTGTTGAATATCGGAAGAATTATTAGTAGGTGAAGTAATTAGGCGAAGAAAAAAACGGAGCATCCCGTATCACTCTTGAATCACTAAGCAAGGGCACTTCTTGTGTAACGTACTTTTGACTTGCTTTAATAATCGCTAACCTTCTGAGGGCATCTTGTCTAGAAATTGCCCACTCGCGGCGGAGCTCTAAGTATCTTGATCGTCTTTGAATTCAAAGAAAATTGTAAAAAAGTTAAGAGTGGTGTAGTTCCGAGAAGCCTGGTGAGATACATTGGACGAAGGAGTCCTTTAAAAACGTTCTCATGCCTTTCGTTGATGGTTTTGTTTGGTTCTTGGAAAAAATTGGTGATTTTGTTTCGGAATAAGTTGTTTTCGATGTCGTGAAATGAATTGGGGTTATGAATTTTGAAACATATGTCGTCCCATGTGAGAATTTGATCTAGGAGGTTCCTTGTGCTAACCAATCTCGGGCTTCACCGTCTAGATAAAATGGAAAAAGCAAAAGCTTTATCGAATGTGTCGGAACTTCGGGATGTCTAAACGTTTAAAAAAGTGACAATTGTTAAAAAATCGAATGGTGATTGTGATGAGTCTTGTCTACCCGTAAAACTTATTACTTTGACACAAGAATGATTAAAGGTTGTTTAAGCTCGAACATTTGTTGCATTTATTGTGGAACAACTATTAGCATCTTACATACCCCTCGATGGGTGATGCTTGTAACTATTTGGCCATGGTACCGAATTTGTCTGGCCCAAATTTTTTTTGGAACAACGTTTGATCGACTTTGATATCTTCTAAATCAAAATTTTACAACAAACAACGGAAGAGTTTGTTGTAGGACGTCTCGAGATTGCTAACGAGTGCGCACTAAAATGAAAAAACTAAAAAATCAAAATAACTAAACTTTACAACTAATTTTTTTATCAAATGAATTTTAACGGTTACACGGAAGAGAACTTAAACCAAATAATCAACTACTTCACGGTAACTCTTAAAAATTGCTTTTTAAGGTGAGCCGTACTTCGTAGAGACACAAATGGCAAGTTTTTAAATCTTTGGTTCGATTTGGGAATCCAACAAGTTCACCCGGAATTGAAATGATAATACCTTCCGTTGAGAATATTTTATTTTTGGTTATTTTGTACTCAATTGGTGACTTTTATTTCTTAATTAAAAAAGGAAGATTTTTTTATATTTTTGATTTTTCTATTTTTTTATATCTTTTACTTATACTAAAAAGAAAAAGAAAATATTTTTTACTTTTTATATTTTATGATTTTTTGGATTTTTGAATTATAAAACAAGAATGAAACTTTCAAGGGTGAAAGGATCTTCAAACCAAATCAACAAACACAAAACGAAGGTGGCTTAAAACTAGTCCCCTGGGCTTAGCGGCGCAAAAAAACTGATTGTAGTTTTTACATAAATATTAAATAATATACTATAGAGAAATTAAAGATATACCAAAGTACCCTCTGTGAACAATTCCACTCACAATGATATATATTGATTTCGGTATATTACGGGCATGTATGATCAACGGGTGTTTTCCATCGTATAGTGAAATTGGAACACATCGTTTAGCTTAGATTATGATTTGAATGAAGCAAAGATATTTTTGATATTCTATAACCACTAATTAAAAAGAAACATTGTCAAAATTTAATTAAAAAGCGCGAAACGGGACACTAAAACTAAGGCCAAAAACCTAAATTCTACAAAATTAAACCTAATTTAAAATTTTCTTTTTAAATGTAATTCTTATCTGAACTTGAAACAAAGTTTAAAAAAACTATGAGTGTGAAAACGGAGTTAAACGAGGGTTAAAAAATTGAAAAACTAAGAACGGCGAACAAAACCGTTCTTTTATAAGTGAATTTTGCTATCTAGACCTTAGAAAGTGAAACCATTTTTCATACAAACTTTATATTAAATAGAATAATTTTATAAAAAGTTTTTTATTTTTCGGTTAAATTTTTTATTTTTACGATTTTTAAGTTTTTAAGAATAAAAGCATTTAAAAAATACTAAACTTAAAGTAAAAATTCTAGAAAAAATTCAGAAAATAGCTTAAGCTATTAGAATCATAGGAAAAATAAGCCTGAAGTTGTAGCTTATAAAATAAGCTACGAAATAAGCTTAACAACTTATTTATCTTATAAAACTAAATTGTGTATAAAGGTTTAATGAAAGGATATGAAAACGGATGAGCTATTGAAGCAAACTGGTTAAGGCATTGGTGTTGTGTGTGGGAGGTCGTGGGTTCGAGGGTGGGCAACCCCAACTTTTTGCACTTTTTATTTTTTAACTTTTTATGAAAAACTAAATATTGGGACTTATAAAGGACACAAAATTAAGCACTTTTAATAAAGAGGACATAGACTGAAAACCACTAATAAGCTCATAAACAGCTTATCAATAAGCTGTTTACAGTAACAAGTGAGTTAAGCTCACTTGTGCTTTTTGACTTACAAAAAACTCAAATTAAGCTCATTTTGAAAAAGGAAAAGTGATTTAGAAAGCTTAAGATGTGCTTAATCTATAAATGCAAAGAAATCTAAGCTAGAAATCCTCTTAAGCTACTGAAATTAAGCATGAATTAAGCAAACTCAGGAAATAAGCAAATTAGCACAAAATCCAAATAAGCTAAAAACCTTAAAAAGCTAAACTAGACTCTAAAACTTTAAGGACTTATTAAACTACTTATAATCTATCTATATAAGCTATAAAATCTAGAATCATAAGCTAAATTAACAAATTAAGATTCTAAAATTCCTAAGTACTATTTTTGGCTTTTTGGCAGTTTAAGCTACTTTCAAACAACTTTGTACTATAGTAAATTTAACTGGAAATGAAAATTAAGCACTAATCTATATTAAGCTATATCTATACTATATCCTACAAGAAAATGGAACTCTAAATCCTAAGATTAAAAACTATAAACTAAGCTTAAAAGTGACAGTAGTACTAACTGTTAGTTAGTACTGATGCACTTGACACTTGATAAAAATCAAAAGTGCAGGCTAACCTAGTGACTACCACTACCTTAAACTAACTCAAATTATTGTTATAAAACATTGTTACGCATAATCAAGCCTTATGGCTTTTGGATCAAAATCTCACAAGCAAAAAGATAGGCACAAGGTACCCTGGTGCTGAGAGGAAAAAAAATAAGCCATAACCTTTTGAAAATTAGAATCTAACTTTTGAAAGCTGTTTTCCTATTGATCTTAAGCTAAAACACAACTAACTCAAGTAATTTGATCAAATTAGTTTGACTTTTGCTGGTCAAACAAGCTTGTGCCAAACACCCCTTATAATGATTGATAGATTTGATAAAGCTTTTTAAAATGAAATCTACCTATTAGAAACTTAATACGAGATAACCTAGAGCTTATAACTACTAGATTAAACACAATTTAACTACTAATTAAGCCAACATCCTAAGATCTATAACTATTAACTAATATTTTTGGTTTTTTTTAAGCTCTTATGACAGAAAGTGAAACTATGAAGATCTAAGTACTTAAACTAAAGATAGATTATGAAACATAGTTAATAAGCACAAATAAACACTAATGAACACAAATAAGCAGATATCTTGAGCTAATAAGCAATTAAGAGTACATTAGGACTAGTTAAGCTAAATTATGAAAATCCAAAGAAAATTTTAAGAGGAGACTTACATTGACTTCTAGCTAAACAAGAAGTTCCAATTATGGCAGCTACAAGCTCCCTAGCTTATTAATAAGCTAGGGTAATAGTCCTTGGGGATCCTTCCCTTTTAGATCCCCCTTCCATAAGCTCAAATCCAATGAATTCCATAGTAAATGTAAATTAGACTGGTTTAAGGTTTAGGAAGGATTAATACTGAATTAAAATAAGCTCTATTTCAGCTTATAGACTGAAAGAGCTTAAAATGAGCTTATTAGCTTATTGAGACAATTTGGCTTATTAAGAGAGTTTATGAAAAAGAAACTTTGAGAGATTAAGAAAAACTGAATTTCATTAATAAGAAAACTTGCTTACAATACTTTAAAAGGAAAATTACAAGATTAAAACAACATTAAGCTCGGAATTTTAAAATTTAAGCTACAACTAAATTAAAAACTACGTATAAAAACTAACTAGCGTTTATGTGTGTGAGAGGTGAGGCCTTTTTATAGGCTGCAGGGGAACCTTCTAGGTCCCTTTCCTTGCTGCCTACTTCTCTTGATCTCAGCCATCAATTCCTTCAATGATTAGATATTGGTCTTGAGCCGTTGGATTGATTTGTGGACACCTGAGGATTGCCAGCATGTCATTCTTTGATGTGACATGTTGTGCTAGTTCTGTGAGAGAATCTAGTGTAAATACTCATTCCTCTTGTGCTTCCTCACATCCAACGTGGCATTCCTCAAGTGGGTTGGACCAATCAGAGCTTTTGATGATGTAATGACCCTGCCATCTTGTACTTGAACCCTTGAATTACTCATTTGAACCTTCAATTGTGGAATGCCCTTTGATTTGACTCGTGGGTAAATGAGGACGATGGGTGAATAGTGTTTGGATTTACCCGCCCTTTTTTTATAACTGAATTGGGGTAAATCAGTTTTAAACTTTGGGAAATGGCAGCTTCAGTCCCTCTCTTTCTTTATCTCAAGTTAAGAGTAAAAATGAGTTTCAGAAATTACAAGATTGGTCCTTGTTGTTTTATAAAAGAGAATGGGCTAAGGTTTTGGGCTTTGATTGGGCTTTTGGGATCCGGATAGGGTTTCCTAGGTTTTTAGAGGCCCATTAAGCTTTCCTGGGCCCAATAAGGGAGGAGGGGACATTTTTGGACTTTTGTAACTTTGAGGGTTTAAAATGGAATATTGTGGGTTTTGTCTTTTAATGGTTGACTGTTGTTTGACCATTGTTGACTGGATTTGACTGAGAGCTTGACTTTTCTGGCTTCGGCTTTGATTCTTTGGCTTCTTTTTGAACTCTTCTGATTCTCGTGTCCGTGCTTGCCCGTTTTTGACTGTTTTCTTGTGATTTTTGATTTATCCGTACCTGCACACACAAAACACAAATACAAGCATATTTTTGCCATTTTTGGTCTGTTTTGGGTTTAATTGGGTTATTTTAGGTATTAATAGATATGTGTATTCTACACTTATCAGTCTGGGAATGGTATTTTGATTTTGGAAAACTTAGTGGTAAGTAGTAGTGGAGATGGATGGTTTGAAAGGGTGTTTGGATTATGGGTTGTCAAGCCTTAATCCAACTTCTAAGTGGTGTTCTTGGGTTAGAATGAAGTTGTGTTCATCTCATGTGTTTTTTGGGGGTTTATATAAGTTTTCTAACACTTAGGGACCAAGGCAAATGGTATAGGATCGGTTAAGGGGTTAATGGGGAGATTAATTTATGATTCTGAACTGATCAGACGCGAAGTACGACGCATAAATAACTAAAACTACCTTACTTAGGTTTAAATTGATTTTCCAGCCAGACATAAAAGTGCGCCACACATTTTGGTAAGTACGACGTACTTGTTAAATTTCAGCCCTTGGACTAAAAATCAAAGTTGTAGATAATTTTTTTCTCTTGCTATTGCTACTTGAATCAAGTCAATCGGAGCTCGTATGCTCAAGTTATGGCCAAAACAGTGAAGGGGTGTCGGGAGATCTTAAACTTTAGTTATTTCTTCGTTTAAGCTTCAAATCTTTGTGTTTCCTTCTGTTTCCTTCCACGCCACGTACCTTGAACCTACAATATCAAATATAGTCTATTAAGTATCAAAAGTTGATATAATTAGTCAAAATATATCTATATAAAAGCACTAATAACGCATATAGAATATGTATAAAATGGACGTTATCATAGAGGTTGATTGTCACTTCACTCGTGAGAAGTTAGAAGATGGGACAATCACAACTCCTCATATTAAAACTAAAATTCAATTAGCAGATGTCTTTACTAAAGCACTCCTCGAAACTCGTATTAATTCTATTTGTAACAAGCTGTGCATGATCAACATATATGCACATCTTGAGGGGGAATGTTAGAATACTTATTAGGGTCGGGCACAACCCATTAGGTTAAGTTAGCTTAGTGTCTAAGCTAAATGTATCTTATATATATCTATGTATTCTGTTTATGAGTTATGATATATAGACCTACATAATAGACCTACAAATAGGCCTAATCCATTCACATTTTGACAAGTGTCAAACACTCATTCTCTCTCCTCATATTCACCAATCAAATTTTTCATTCCACCAATCATAATTGTAGGTCTATTTTTAGGCTCACTACTTAGGCCTACAAATCATTTTTCTTCTGTTTACAATTCGTTACAAGTAATAAATACTATTTTACTATTCATTAGAATAACTTTTCAGATACAGATTTATTCGCATGAGAATGAGTTTTCCTTGTAGTAAAGTAACCTTGAGTTCCGAAGATACACTGATTTGCTAAAGGGATACATTATCAGCTTTTAGGTGACAACTAGCCCTAACAGCCATCTTGATTTATCAGTAACTCTTAGTTAAATTATTTCAAGGTAGACTCAAAAGAGCTTGTTTGTCTATGTAAATTCATTTTGCAATGGCATTGTGTTATTTTGAAATCAATAGATAATGATGTGTAAAAATCTATAGCAATAAACTTTATAAAATTTGTACATATCATTACTATTATTTTTGGAAAATATCTCAAATGAGATTAAGTGCTTCGGGAATACCACACGTAGTACAAGTACTAGTATAGTAATCCACTCCACTAGTGGACGAAATTCAAAGATTAACGCATGAGTATTATAAATAATACCCTAGTGCACTGTGGTAAAATTTACGAGAGATATATCCAAATATAACACACTTAAATGAGAAAGATAGTTTATTTCAAAATACTCTTATATCTAAAATGGATGGTCACTAAGCTGTTAACAACGGTTTTCAAATACTCTCAAACAGATGCAACCCTAACGATGCTAACAATGTAAGTGAGTACCCTAGACCGGATGCAACCTAGATCGCTGGCGTATTTTTCGATATAGAAATACTTGTTAAACTATTTTTGACATTTTCACAGGTAACAAAAAGAAATTGTATTCAAACATGTGAAAGCATAATCAATTAGTCATCAAAAGATCATTTTAAGCATAGGATTAGGAGAGTCAAACATGGTCAATGATCAACAGTCAACGAGTATAGTCAAAGTCAATAGTCAAGGTCAATGCAGACGGTCAAACAAAGTCAACAGTCTAATCATCTAAGTCTAAGGTCTATGAGTCTAAGTCTTCGAGGCACGTGTTAATCGTATTAAATTTAAATGTATACACAATCGTTTCAAACCATTTTAATAATTTTATTCTTGTTTTGTGATTAAGACAATAACACTTGTAAACGTATTTAAGTTTAAAACACATTTTATTGAGCCTTTTTGAATTATTTTTAACCTTTTTACTTTGATATTTTGAATTTTTGAACCCTTTAAAAATTCTCATATGTGTGTGTGAAAGGTTCGGTCAAAAATGGAGGTCAACGGGTCATTTGTTGAACCAGGAGTCATTAGGTTGTACATGAACCATGAGGTTCGCCTGGTTGAGGTTTGCTGGACCCCTTTGGTTCGCTGAACCGAGGTTCGATAAACCTTTTGGTTCGATAAATCGAGGTTTGGTGAACCTTTGAGGTCGTTGGACCTCTTGGTTCGGTGAACCCTGAACTAAGGTTCGCTTAGTTTGAATCCTTGTGGTTCGGTGACCTGTTTCGCTGGATAATGAACCATTAAGGTTCGGTGGGTGTGGTACGCTTGAACCAAACAAAGCCACAACGAACCTTGGTTTAATTCTAGCAACATTCATTTTAAACAAACATTTATCCAAGCACACTATACAAGCATTTAATCATAAACAAACACACAACCACATGTTTTTATCACTTCAAACGCACTCTAAATCGTTTCCATAGGGCAAACAAAGCTCAAAACACACCAAGATCAAACCTTTTTCATTTAAGACTTAAGTTCAAGGATCCTAATGCATTTCTAGAATTGTATAAGTGATTACAACACAAGCACAATCATTTTAAATCACAACCACATCTCATTCGCATAGTTTGAGCTCGAAAAGATTCAAATCGTGTCAAGATTCAATCTTTATCATTCTAAAGTGTTTCAATATCGTCCCTAAGCATATACAAGTGATCACAACACATCAACAATAACAAAATGAATCCTATTACCCTAGTTCGCCTAATGTCGAGCCAAACAACCCTCAAAAATTCAACCAAATCAACAAATTGTTTAATATCGTTTTAACACAAGTTATATTACATCATTAACAACAAAATCCCTAATGTAATTACAAGTTTCAATCACTTTTTGATTTTCACGAACCCTAACCCTAAACTTAATGATTTCGCAAGCTAAAGGGTGAAAGAATTCGATTCCATTGACGAGTGATATAAGAAAGAGTTAATAACCAACTTTTGTCTTTTACCTTTTGCTTGAAAAAAATTCGTGAGTGGTGTTGTGGGTTTGACCGAACGACGCAAGAGGGAGGACAAAGGAAAAGAAATTTTTTTATAAGTGTTGGGGAAATGGGGTAAGGTTCGGTTAGGGTGGGAGATTTATAGCCCAAGTATCAAGTTTTGGCAACTCAAGTCCCTAGTGTTCTAAGTAAAGTTTAAACTAGGTTTAATACTTGTCAAACACACCTAAAACCTTAAGGGATAAACTATTTCGCATCTTAGGTCCTTGGGTGGTAAACTTATGTTAAGTTACACTTAATACCCCTTAAATATATTTATATTTTGAAAAATTTGTCCTAAGTTAATCTTGTTAACTCTCCCTTAAATAATAACCCGTTTAAAGTTTTAACGCTTTTCTCGTTTATTTTTCCTTAACACTTTTGAGAAATTATTTTCATAAGCACGTTCTCCCCCTCTAACAAAGACCCATTTTCTATTTAAAGAGCTGTAGTTTTTGTTTGAGTGGTCGAATTTCTTTAATTATTTTTCTGATGTGCGGTGATTGCAAACCGAAGTTTTACAACCCTCCTAGGCAGTGTACCTAATCGTTGTAGTGTAGTATAGGCAAGACTCTATGGGTTATTATCGTTCTCTAGGGGAATAGTTTGGGTAGGCTTGAATTGTATTGTCACTAAGGTCTAGAGGTTAAAAGAGGATTATTTTTGTGTTTTTATGTTTTATGAAAGCAAGTAAAATCTCAGGTTTGAAGGGGGGTTTGATTAAGCTAATTAACTACTCCTAATTCTATTCTGATTGCAAAAAACTAAAAGTGATAAAAAAAACTCTTATGGTTAAACGAATGTGTTTAGCTAATCATGCACTACTCCCTAGTTGTCGACTCTAATTTTATTACCCGTCACCCTCATAATGGAATGTGTAAGTACCTAAATAATTAAACACCTAACTCGAAATCCACCTAAATGGCACGGTAGTATGAAAACTATTACGTGGGTATCATCTAACCTAGCCGCGTTTCCCTAGATGTCTTCGCTATGCAATTAAGAAGCTAGGTTTCTAAAGCCTAACACGCACATCATTAACAAGAAGTAATAACAAAAGATAAACAACTAGGTTTCATGCAATCATAAGCAAACATAATATATATTTAGCCAAGCATGTTAATTGAAAGTAAAGAACAATTAATCTAACAATACATAGACATATCGAAAGATTAACACTTCAATTAAACATGGAGTTATGGTGGCTACACAAGGGTTAAAAACCCTAAAAATCGTCTAATAACGCTGCTACAAAGTATAGGTTCGTTCCTCAAAGTTTTCCACACAAAACATAAAAAAATAGTGTTTGTATATATAGAGATTAAGTAGCGACGACGTAGTTTGTTAATTGCGACATAGCTGTGTCCTCACACCCGTCTGAATCTTCTCCTTGCGGATCTGCATTCTATACGTCGCCGCACATCATTACCTCTCGAACCGCTTCCGTCATAAAAGAATATCTGCTCGTCGTCTCTCGATACTATGACGCCGTCACAAAGACATTGTGACTCACTGTCTCCACGAATTTGTGTGCCATATCTTTATCATCTTCGTGTGTGAGAGTTGCAATCTTGGTCCGTTTCTTTTCGAATTAAGTCGAAGTCACGTGTATTTCCTATAAATGCCTTCCAAATGCTAAATCGACAAGATAGAAAATGATTAAGCATGATTAATGGAGATATTTGCGTGAATTTCGAGGGTTAAATGACCCTGAATTAAAGTGGTTAAAATAACGCCATACTTCAAATACCCCTACACTTGGATTTCTGGTCCACAAGACAAATGAGCTTTTATACCTAGTAATAGCAAAACAGGGCATTTTAACCTACTCAATTAAGTTAATTTATGGTACAAACCAATTAGATACTGTAATTAAAAGCACATAAATTATATACCAGCACCTCACATAAGTGTTTGGATTCTCTTATTCTCTCGGTGTAATAATGAATTATAACAATATAGGAAATGGAAGAAATAACACTCACTACTTGTCATAGTATATAAATTACCATAAGCTTGATAAAGGATCAAAACCTCCACCACTTTGGCGTAAGCACCTAGGAATTACTATTAAATAGGTCTTTAAAAGGTTGTGATGTTTAGGTGTAGGGTAAAGAAAACACGGTTGGGGATATTTGGGGGAATTTTGACTGGTGGCAAGCTAATTATCTATAGTCTTACATGTAAATTGTGTTGCTAAGCCAAGACTCGACAAAACTAGGACAAATATAAACAACTCTACATCAAACTCTTTCTTTTATTTTCTCGACACTTTCTTATAATAAACAATAGCAAGATGGCAGCCCGTATCTAACATATTTTTTTGCTTTTTTTATTTTTTATATACACTTTTGCCTTGCCATCTGCTAAAACATAAATAATATACATGACTTGGGGTTTATAATTGCACCTCTACACTTGAGTTTTATGATACTCAATAACATAAACTAACTAATGACCCGACTTGAGAAGGATCAACATAAGATGGAGAATATTAGACAAACATAGGGGTAATGACTTAACTTTTCTTCCTCGTTTCTTCGTATAATAAAAACTACCATGAATCTCAATCGTCCCAAAACTGTATACACTGATAATGACTCGAATTATCAACTATGTAATCAAGTAAATAATTAACTAGGGTTTAACAAATGTGATAACAATAACATACTAAAAATGAGTACATAAAATGAAGGCTAAGGCGACTTGGGTGTAACATTTTGGTGGGGTGTAAACAAATTTCAAATACTAAATACTCTAGAATAGTCTATTCAGGAATTTCTTAATCCAAAGAAATCCCCTCTCGGTCGTTCTGACATACTTAATAGAAGAAAACAAAAAGAATATGCTTAGAGGGGTGTACTAGGGGTATATTGCACTAAAAATGAGTGTATAGCAAGGATGTGGGGGTAATTACATGATTGAGGAGATCATCACAACTATAACAAATACAGGCTAAAAACAAGGGTTTATCCTAATGCCTCTTATCACTTAGTAAATCCTAATCACACGAATGTGATCTCACTAGGTATGAATCGGTAAAGCAAGTTTTAGAATTTATAATACTACTAGTATACTCTCATAAGCCTTAAAAATGAATGCTTTTATTCTTAAAGATCTAGGGGAGAACCTCACATTTTGGGGTGGAATTTTTGAGTAGTAGGGTTTTTGTGCTAGTCGTATAAATCATATCCATGAGACGCTTATAATACTACAGTTTCACCGATATATGCCATAATTTTTTTTAATTTGGGCTAAAATTACCGTCCTAAACCATGCTTCGGTATATTACACATTATTTTAAGGACAAAGCAAACACAAATGAAGGAATAGTTTCTAAGGATTTTATTCCTCCCCTACACTTATTTTGAACATTGTCCCCAATTTTCTATGCGTACCCGAAAAACAAATAAAGGGAAAATAAGAAAAGCGAGAGAAACTAATACTCCCCTGGTCCTGCTCAATAATGGAGAAGAAATAAGATAAACCGGCTAAATCTTCATCCAAGTGAAAATCCAAAGAACTTTCATACTCTCCTTATCTAATATAACCTGCAAATCAATGACAAAAAAGCGACTATACCAAGCGTAAAATTATACGGGAAATGATATACAACCCTATTAATCATGAACTAAAATCCTAAGCAAGCAATAAAGATAGAATATATGTACTAATGTAATCGTGGCTTTCTGCAAGACTTAGATAAATTAAAATTTCTGGAAATTACACAAATATAACTTTTCAAAAATTCGAAAAAATACGATTTACTGTAGCTACAGTGGTGACGCCGTCTCCACAAACTGTAAATATTTTCTCTTTCAATTTCTGGAAAAATTTCTGCAAAAGTAACCCATTAATTATTTCCTGGAAAAAATTACTGCATAGACCACAAAAACGGTTAGTACAAACATATGACTCAAAACAAACAATAAAACATAAAGGTGCAAATTAATCTAAAATTATTTATTTTATATGTTTGAACTTGGTTCTTATAAACCCGATATTTTTCCCTACATTTATTTTATGCAAAATACTTTTGATTGCAATTAAGACGAGGTTAAATACAAAGCAAAACATGATCACAAATGTAATTCAAACATATAAGAACAAACAATAAAGAATAAAACACATGACACTCCTAAAATGCATTAAAGCAAAAGATTGGGTTGCCTCCGAATAAGCACTTTTCTTTATTAACGAGTCTTCTAGCTGAACTCAGAGTCACACTCCTTACGTGACTCCATTATCACTCGTATCACTTTTCATCTTGATTACGCATTAAATGTAACACCCCCAAAAATCACAACGCAGCGGAATACCACTTTAGGGGTGCTACTTCATAGTTTATACACACGAGTTACAAGAAACGACTTCAAAAGAGATGCTTATAAAATAAGTATCACAATCGATTTTATTAAAAGATGAGAGTACACAGGTCCCCAAACAGTTTTAGAGGGATAATTCCAAAATGAGTCAAATACGACTTAATTTTCCTAAAAACATTTTATCGAATGTGAAATATTCATCGGGTCCTAATCCTTGATATTCGCACACCATTCCCATCCAAGCAAGCACGTTATAATCACCTGGGATAAACATGCTAAAAACGTCAACAAACGTTGAGTGAATTCATAGAGTTTATAATTAAAAGTGGAACACAAGCCTGGTAGCAAAATCTTGTAAGCATATAGCAAAACTTTTCGATCAATTATCGCATTGAGCTCGTGACACCGACACCTTAACCGTACACATCCTGATGTAGTGATTGTGCACAAAATTTTGCCCTAAAACAAGGTATTATTGCCTCATACCTACTCGTCTCCATACAAAACGTCCGTTTGACAGGATGTTCACCAATGGATCCATACCCCGGACGGGGTTGTCAAACGGAATAGATCTATTTAATGCACAAGCGTCTTACCCCGAAGGCGTAAGTTAACGGTTCACGATATTAGGGACTTTAGCAATAGCGACTCATGCAGATAATTACCAAAAACAGTTCAGCTTAGAGTAAAAGAAAATCGCTTGTGTTCACTTTTTTAAAACAAGCATGTATCCCCCTCGCAGGTTTATAAAACATTCAAAACATTTAAAAGCGAGGCTATGAACTCACCTTGATTTGAAGACAAAGATCTGCAATGTACAATCACGGAATATCAACAAACAAATAGCTCAACCACGACCTAGAATTATGTCGCACAATTAGAGAAATAATAGAGTACGATTGACTCATACGATAATCACAACAAAAGTACTTACATATATTATTTAATAAGAAGCATGATATGGGATCCACACTCACGACCCTAATCCAAGCGCGTTAGGCGATTTAGAACTAAATTACCATCCCTAATTAAGTTAAGTCACACTTTTGAAAACTTTCTATTTTCGGAAAGTTTCTATTTTTGAAAAGTCAGGTTATCCGAGTAAATTAATTTCTAAAAATATTTCTATTTTCCACCACACCCCAATATGTTAATGCTTAGCCATTACAATCACCTCCTCGACCTTACATTTCCGCATGTATATAAAAGTTTCTATTTTTAGACTTGTCATAATTAGAAACGACTGACGGTCTTAAAATAGTGTTAACCCAAAAATAATATTTATTATTGTTTTTATTAACCCGTACAACCCTTACAATGACTAAATGACATTTTTAAATCCTCCTTTGACTTTGACTTTTTATATATAATTTTCCTAGTCGTTGACTTTGGTCTTGACCCGCCTTAAATTACTTTCAATCCTTACTTTTTCTACCAGACACGTAAAACCACAATCCGAACGACTTTTATGTTTCGGCCGATGGCCGAAACTGACCAGAAAATGACCTTTTTGCCCTTCAAAAATTCTGTCAGTTTTTAATATATACTTTATTTTTTCTAACCCTCGGCTTGGCCTAACTTCTTCGTTTTAAATCGTTAAATTCTAAAATTTACCTGTCAAAGGCGAAAATGGCATTCCGGAGAATTTTTGTGTTTCGCCGGAAGGCTAAAACGGACTCGAAAGTGCTCGAAATGAGCGTTTTATTTTCTGCGCAGATTGAAAAATTGCCAAAGTGCTGAGTTTTTCATATAAATTTTTCTAAACTTCATTTGCCATAAAAACTTCATTTATGAGAGTTACGGGACGATCCACCTATCGAAATGTTCATGAGGATGAACTCTATCATAATCAATAAACCAAAATCAGATTAAAATATTTTTGTCACTCGAAAATAGCTGTCAAAGTTTCTGCTCGAAAATACCCTTTTGAAAACCCATTAAATCATCATTTTCACTTCACAACTACATCAAAAATACTCTTAGCTATTCGGTCTCCATCATCTAAATCAACCTCAAACATCCAAACTATTCTAATTAATAAATCTAACTCATGCGCTTGTGGATCCATAACATGTAACTTCAAATATACCAAATTTTATAAAACTATTATAAAAAATAGTTCAAGAATACTTACAACAAGCGAGAAAAGCAAGATTAACTCTCGACACGCACCCTTCGTTTGTTTTTGATCCTAGCCGAAACCCAAAAAATACCCGAAACAATATGTCTTGACTTTTTCAATCAACCTAAATGCTCCAAAATACTTAGATCTAATTTAACCCAACTTGATTTTTGATCACAAATACAAGAACTAGCTCAAATCAAAATCTTGAAAAATACTTGATGCATGTCAATTTTTCATTTGGAGATATGTTTAGATTAGTGTAGGGATGAATTATTTGCACTTGGATGGCAATGCATGTCGGTTGATGATGGTGCTAGGTGGTGGTGGTCTCGTCGGATACAAGAAGGAGAGGGGAGGGAGAAGTGTTTATTTTGTAAAGGGAAAAATGGGTGTGTATGTGTGGGTATTTATAGAATAGGTAGTTTAGGTTATTGACACATTTGGTCCTTGGTCCTTCAATGTTTATAAAATATAACACAAGGGTGTTGGTTTCGGTCCCTAACCGGCCATAGGGCACGGGTTTTTAGTCTCATAAATATTTTTCTTTCGTCAATCTTAATTTGGTTACAACATCTAATAAAAATGTTAGATCATGTAAAAATAAAGTTTTGTCTCGGTTTCGGCTCAGACACGAGAAAAGGGTCGTAAAATACTAAATAAAATAATTCACTTCCGGAATATAAATACGAGATATTTTAAATCTCCAAATCGCTTAAATGGATAAAATCCTAAGCACGGCTTGCGACAAAGCAAAAACGATGATTTTTATCAAATCGCCTAAAACGAAAAAAGATTACCCCAAATCAAACGTAGACAATAAGTCATGGCTCGGGATAAACGTCGGCCTAAAAACACGGGTTGTTACATTCTACCCACCTTAAAGGAGCGTCGTCCCGGTGCTCAAGACAACTTATTCGTCCTAAATTCACTCATACTGAGATAGGCTCTCATTCTTGAACGGACTCATGCGTTCTCACGCAACAGATACACGATGCCACCCTCGCTCTGAAAATTTAAGGCGAAAGATTAAAACAGACTCGAATGGTAATTCGACCAACAAAATCACCTATTATGCCGGACCAATCTCTCCAAAGAGAACGTAAATAAAGCCGCAAAAAATATTCCGGAATCACCATGTCGCTCTCTATATATCGGAGTAATGACTCCATCGAAACGTACCGTAGTACTATACGTACATATACCCATATACACATAGCTATTATTTCACATTTATAGCTTAATAATCCATGCTCGCTTATACATAAGCCTTAGCAAAAATAACCATGCTTGCTTACAAAGAAGCCTTAGCAAAAATGATTACGACATGTGGGTAGGCATTACCCAAGAAGATCCAAATCACATTATACCATGCTTGCTAAATAGTCAAGCCATTTCGATAATAATTCTGACTTAATCACGGCTAAGTCCTAACCAACAATGACCACGCTTGTTAATCGTCAAGCCATGATCGACAATAGTTTCGACTTAATCATGGTTAAGTCCTAACCAACAATACCATGCTTGCTAAATAGTCAAGTCATCTCAATCAATAAACCTTGGGTAGGAGTACCCATCCAATCCAAATCATATTAAACAATCACATAGAAGTGGCGACATAAACGCCCACATTTAGCAAACAAAGAAACACATAGAAGACACATTTTCATGAAATTCGACGGCGGTGCTCCCGCAACTTACACATAAAAGATCAACAGGATATATCCGAGCATCAATTCAACACACGTGCTTTCAAAGATGACGATTTCAATTACCCCTCATTGGCCGATTATCGTGATCGGTTCAATCCCAATACATTGCATCGGTCATCGGACGCATAGACTAGATAAGTCTAAACAACAACGCATATTCACTAGGCAATTTCTTCTAAATTCCTACTTTATTCCCTTCGACTCGAGGCCTAAGCCATTTTGATTGTCCTCCCTTCAGAAATGGTGACGGATGTCTCCATTGGGTTCCATTAGGGTTCTGATCCTTTCACTTGGCTTCGCGCGACTAGAGTCCCTTCAATCAAGGAGCAAGAATCACTACACCCCACCGTAGGTCGAGCGTCGCATAGGACTCTTCATCAATCCTTGACGATCAAACACTTACGTAGAACAATGTTGCCACAGCCTTTCATTTCGGGGAAAGAAGTCTTCTTCATGGCCATCAGTTGCAACTGCGAGAAGAAACACACATTTGATGTAGGAGAAGTCTTTTCCATCCAGCACTTTTAACTTCGGAGCTAACTAAGTCTGACGCTCATCCGCTTTGGTAGCCTCCTGACTCTAAAAAGGTCCCTTCTCAGTGTCGGTATCAGGTTTCTCGGCATTTTATCACCAAAGCCTACTTAATATTAAGTCTCGCTATAACAAGTAACCGGTCCACGCTTTAGGTAACCTAGATCCCATAGTTCTTTCTAGGTACACATATCTCGAACAATCTCATCGACAATTCTCCCCGTGGTTAGGTCAAGGTGACAACTAAGTCGATACTAACAAGGAAGGAGTCCGAAGATAACATAGGAAGGGAAGAAGGAGTTTGAATTTCGACTATCGACACAAGGTTCTCCTCAAGTGTACTAGTTGGGAAGAACTTCTAGCATGATGATCCATTGTTAAGGTATAAAACATTCTCTTTTTTTAAAAGACCCGCTTGAAGGTTGATTCAATTTAAAACTTTTGGGGTGACGATTTTTATGACATAACATGGTTCTTCCAGAATTATGCATAGGTGATCAGGCTATGCATAATTGAGGACCAAACGATGAAATGTTCGTCCTCGTCAAAATTTATTGTCACGCACTATACTTGCAAAAGTTGCCCAGGTAGAAATGAAAAGAAAAGTAAATTCATTTTCCATGAGGGAAACGAATTTGTCTACACATATTTTGAATATCAAAATCACTATTGAAGTATAAAATTTTTGTCGGATCTTGCGTAAAAATTTGATTGGCTTGATTAAAATCGAAATAATTTACAGGGTGACATCCATTCAACTTTTGGTAAGTGTTTTGTTAGATATTAGAAAAAGACTCGGTCACCCCGTGTATTTTACTGTTTATTGTAGCTCGTAGTTTAATAGTTAATAGTACGTTTTTCGGTTTTAAGTCGGGTACGAATACCCGGTATATTGTAAGTACTATATATAGCCTCTTCCAACTTTGGAAGAGGCAAGCTAGTCATAAATTCATTTATAAAGAAAACACTTTCTCTCTCTAGAATATATTCTCTCTAGTGTTTCTCTCTCTAGAAACTAGCCAGATCCAAGAATCGACCCCGTGTTATGATATAGGATATACCACAATTGGTATCAGAGCTAATGGGATGATTAGATCGTGTGTATGTGCGATTTCTTGCTTGATTTAGATCAAAAAGTGTACCTTTGAAGTGTTCTAGCTCGTTTTTTTAAGATCTCCGAATTTTGTTGTTGGTAATGATAAAGTTTGGGTGTTTCTAGTTGCTATTACCTTGTGGTACTGTGTTGTGCAAAAGAAATCAAGCAAAATCGTTCAAAAGGGTGATTTTTAGGTGATTTTGTGTGAAAAACGTCGGTGTTCTTCGTGGAGAGTTGCCAGAATTTCTTCATGGCGGTTTGCTAAAAAAAATTTTATTTTATTAAGTAGGTTACCAACCCTCTGACACACGGCGGGTTGCTTAGGTGGCGAGTTGCTCAAGCGGCGAGTTGTTACTAAGCAGCGGTTTGCTTACCAGCGGTTTGAACTGGTTATCAGCGGGTTGAATATTTTATTAGCAAATATCTTAAGAAAACTCAACGGCGGTTTGGATATTCTTCGCGGCTGGTTGCTTGGCAGCGAGTTGTATTCAGCGAGTTGCCCTAAGATTTCACCAGCGAGTTGCCTTAATTCCTCGCGGCGGGTTGCTTGGCAGCGAGTTGTGTTCGGCGAGTTGCCTTAAAATTCCACCGGCGGGTTGTTTATTTCTTTGCAGCGGTTTGATAGCCTTTGGCGGCAAGTTGAGCTTCTGTCTTGGAAATTTGAAATATTTCAAACTCAGGATTTAATATCACTAAAACAAAATACGAATACGTTACCCTCACCACTTTTAACGTACACTCACTAATCATTGATCGATCAAAACATATCATATCATAATAATACAAGATGTCTAGTAAGCAAGAAGACATCCAGTGTGCAGGTTCTGATACACGCCCACTGGTTTGTGGTTTTACGTACCTATAGAATATATAATAAAAATACTACTTAGGTAAATTCCAACTATTCACCTTTAACCAAGGTAAAGAGTTAAGATTTACAAAAATAATATATAATATATATAATATATATAATATACGTAAGTTTAACCGGGTAAGAATGATCACCCGGGTCGTTTCCCCCAACGACTAGTGAAATTGAAACCACGTTTACGTTCGGATCCTGATTTAAATGGAACAAAGATATTTTGGATAAGCTATTACTACTTAATTAAAAAACAACAAATAAATGACAAATAAGCAAGTAGACAAATTTTAAATCCCTAAAAATGTAAACTAAAATTTCAATAAATAAAGAAAAATTGCCGAAAATTATTAAAAATAAAAGCCC
>BQNB010005004.1:0-52515 GCA_026074375.1 Tanacetum coccineum | reverse complement strand
ATAACTATAGGGGTCTATTATGTCACTTTTCAAAGTCCAAGGTTTATTTGGTATATCTTACAAAGCTAAAGGACCAAAGTCGTAAAAATGCAAACCCTAGGGGTCTACTTGTAATTTTCTAAACCCCAGGGTCAAAAATGTAACATTTTGAAAAAGTATAAAAACACATTCAAAACATTATCAGAAATAACTTTAATAAACGCTTGACGTGCTTAAACATTTCTAGATATTAAATAAAACGCTTAAAACCGATCATCCGGAAGCTATATTGTACCACAGTACTAGGGAGCTTTATATTAAGAGGTTTCATCTTGGTATTACGTTCTGACTGAGTTGTTGGGTTTACGATTTAAAGTGCCCTAGCTCCTCAAACGTTTACTGACTGACTTCTGAATTATGATGGCCCGAACGGTGATACAATAATTCCAAACTCTTCAATCAAACTCATAACTCTTAAAACTAAAGTTCTAAAGTACAATCTTCCTAAGACTCAACATATTCTACTCAGGTTGTGTGACGTGGCTGTTTACTATCATTTGCTATATCAACCTTCCCTGTTAAGATTGTGATAAGGTCGTCAGCTTTCATTTTAGAATATTTATTACATCTACCTATCAAGTGAGTTCATAGCCTCGCCTTTCAATCTTTTAAATGTTTTATAAACCCGCGAGGGGGATACATGTTTGTTTACAAACTCTTTTGCATACTCGTTTATCTTATAACAATGTGATTACTTTTCAAAGACTTAATGAGTTCATAATCTCACATGCTTTATAAACCTGTGATATCTACTGTAAACCATGAATGCAAGTGTTCTCTAAACTATATGCTACCCTGATATATTATTGCCTAAATACATAAAAGTATCTCTTAGGGTAATAACTCCTAATATCTCTTTGGGTAGTATCTCCCAATATCTCTTTGGGTAGTATCTCCTAATATCTCTTTGGGTAATATTTCCCAATATCTCTTTGGGTAGTATCTCCCAATATCTCTTTGGGTAATATCTCCCAATATCTCTTTGGATAGTAGATTGAAGTATCCCTTAGGGTAGTGAATCCTAATATATCTCCTGGTAAAGGTTCCCGGTTCTATTGAGTTTAAATATGTGATTCATAAGCTTAGATGCAATAAATAATGTTCCCCATGATAATTGTCCCTGCAATACCAGTATTTCCACTATAACTTGTATTCAACTATTACATTTCAAACCTATGAATTTCACTCAACCTTTGTGTTGACCCTTTTTATGCATGTTTATCTCAGGTAAATGAGCAACTTATGACATGGAGTGGCATGGACTTGAAGATGGCTAAAACTTGTTATCATTCACATTTTATGTTTCTAGATTTTAGGACCTGCCTTTGTAAAACTCTGATTTGAAATGAATGATAACGTATTTTTTGAACAAACGTCTCTTTTGGGTCGTTTTCTATGATTATGATTGTTGTTTCCATGAAGTAATACCCCAGATTAGCTTCCGCTGCTATATGTAAAAATGGGGGTGTTACAGATTGGTATCAGCGCCATGGTTATAGAGAACAAGGTCAAAACCTTAACTATAACTACTTTTCTTTTTCTAGCCAAGAAAGTCCTCTGTGCCACTGCCTTCTGGATCAGTATGTAAAGATACATAACTATTATACTATATTATACCATAAATAACTTATGTTATTTACAAAAATAGGTTGTTTTACCAGAACGATTTTTCTCCCAACCGCTCTACTTTGATAGTTTAGGACGCTCTTTCCTCTATGAATTATTCTTAAAACTATACTTCGGTTCACCGGATTATTTTGCCCAGCTTCTTCTGGAAAGCTGTTCTTTTTAACTCTTTGGAAAACTTCTACGATAATATGATCCCTTCGGTATTCTATCTTTCTTATAATAATCTTGTTTGAAAGACGTACAAGCATTTCATGACTAAGGGAATTACATATTTCATCCAGATCCTATTACTTCACCAGCTATTTGACTCCATCCACCGCTATTACCACCCATCACTACTATTTGTTCCGTAATTTCTGTGTTCCTGAAAGACATATTTACCACCTAATAAACGAATCCCATCCCCATCTTCCTCCTAACTACGTTATTATAATCCCATCTCGGTTATCAAACCCGTTATTTTTCGTATCACCCATTTTCTCAGTTTATAATACTTCCCACCTCAAGTATTTGAAATAGGAAAATGTTCAGATAAGATGTATCTGAAACATCATGAGAAACAAGTCAAAGATATTTTGAACTACTTAGATGAACTCTCTCTTCACCGCATTGAGAAAATGGAAGAAAGGCGTATTAATGGTAACAAACTAAATACTAAACTTAAGGGAATCCGCACTCAGATTATCAGACTTCAAAAGGAACGGTTAGGGCAAAAGGATAAGATTGCCTTTGCTTACTACAGAATTTCCAATCTTGAACAAATCATTAAGGAAATCCAAGCTCGTCACCAAACGGATCAGGAGGATCTTTAGGATGTCATCTACCGGCTCAAAATCAACAAACTCTTAAACTAGTTTCAGCTTTATCCTAGCCATGGGATGTGTGGTATAAATAAAAACGCTTGTCAAATCTTGACTATGTACAGTAAGAAGGCAAGTTATTTATAAAGGCAATCCCGTTTCGTATCTTATTGTTTCCAAATTATTGCTCTTTCATTATCATTTCCACTAATTGCATCATTATCTCCGTCTTCATGAATCATACCATAACCCTTAAGTGCTTAAAATTCAAAAATAAGCATTTCTCTTTAAGCATTTTAAGCATCACGTTCTCTTTCATAACTTAGGATATCATTCTTATTACGTGTTATCTTTTGTTGATAGAATGCCTCCCAAAAGGACATCAACATCTGAAACACCAGCCATAACTTTAGCTGCCATCCGGCAACTAATTAATGATGGCATTTCCTCATCTCTGAAAGCACAAGCTGCATCAATGGCAAATACTAACAATATTAATAAGAACTCCGGGACAAGCGGAACTCCAGTAGCAAGAAAAGGAATCAACGATCACAAAAGAAAGTTTGAAGATAGAGGAAACACCACCAACAACAACAATTATCCCAAAACACAACAACAATAACCACTCCAACAATCGCAATAACAACAACCACCAAGACAACAACAACAAAAACAACCGTAACAATGATTACCACCGACATCAGAATACAAGAAAAGAAACCTTTAGAACTTATACTGCCACCAATGGATATACTAGAAACCTTCCCTTGTGTAAAAGATGTAGACTACATCACACGGGACCTTGCAGTGTCAAGTGTTAGGTTTGCAACAAGATAGGTCACCAGACCAAGTACTGCAAAAACAACAGGGCCACCGGAAAGTATACTTAGATACAAGCTTGCTTTTGTTCACTTTAGGATTTCTACACTAGAAACAACTCTCGAGGATATTTAAGTTTCATCAGAATCTTCTTCAATCTGAAAACCCCAAACACCAAGCTACAATCCTTATCATTCATTATTTTATCTAGAATCCTACCCAAGACACGTAGCATAAGTATCAATACTCTTAGAGTTTCGATGATGTAAGATATGTAAAGTTATCCATGAAATAATAAAGTGATGATTCCGTTACCATTATTATCCGGCTGATATCAAATTCGACATTATTTTGTCAATTTTATCGATCCATTATGTTTAATACTCTAAATACTCTTAGTTACTTTGAAACTGAATATCATCCTTGTTATATGGGCGTCAGTTACAATCAACATAAATTGGTATCAGCGCCACAGTTATAGAGAACAATGTCAAAACCTTAACTATAACCACATTTCATTTTTCAGCCATCAAAGTCCTCCGTGCCACTACATTCTGGATCAGTATGTAAAGATACATAACTATTATACTATATTATACCATAAATAACTTATGTTATTTACGACTGAGTTGTTATACAAAATTATGTCTACTCCCGAATATATCTATCCTATTATTATCCTATTTGATTCCGATGTTGAGGATATTTTTTTTCCTTTACACATTCTCTTGATTATATCTCGGCTTTATCAGACTATTCTCTGGCTTCACCAAGAAACACCTCTCTTAACTTTTCAGTTGATTTAACTAAAGATCTTTTATCCTTACTATCTATCTCACCTTTTCATGATGATCTTCGTATTCTAAAAATTTTCGTTATATCCTGCAACGTAATAACAAGGAAACACACAAGAATCTATACAATGTCAAATGATTTCAATACCACTAGGTATGAAAGTTTTGACAAAGACTTGTGATAGCATTCTTATTCGATGTTGACTTTTAAAGGTTAATGGATAACGATTCTTTACGATCAGAATGGCGCAGCAGAAGCATGGTGGGCCCATAACCCACAGGTTTCATAAATCAAAGTATTCCATCCACCCAGGTTCTATCAGAATCCGGAGAAATTCTATTGGCTGTCATCAAGAGGTGTAGTCTTGGAAATAAGTAGACGTGTGAAAGGAAGTAATTATAATTATGGTGTACAACATAATTATAAATGCATCACACACGTGAACTTGTAACCTTGATTAGCCTAACATAAAAATCAAATTCATGCCCAGTACCCATATCTATTCCCAAACAATACCACTACAACTTTCAACTAAATCTCGGGACGAGATTTCTGTAAGGGGTGGAGACTATAACAACCCAAGAATTTTCATCAAATGCAAAACCTATTTTACTATTATCACAATTATACGGGGAAATTTTTCGCTTTATTACATTACTTGCATTGTCAATATCTTAGTATGTCATGTAACTTACATAACTAAGTAAACGAGTCTCACGCAAACCTATCTATTGCAATCCTTCTTCATATATTCAAGCAACAACATAACATGTCCAGTCAATATCATCATATTCATATTATCATAGGTACATTATTCCCTATAAGGTACTATACGCACATTAAATGAAACGGCTTTAAACTTTATCGTAACCTCTAAACCCTAATCCATGAAGCGGGAATAATATCTAAAGTGAACTGTATAAACTATTAAAGAAATGTACAAGTAATATAACATCTCATTTGAAATATAAAATATCATCAAATCAAAGTACAAGTCTTTGAAACACATATGCAATCATTAAGTCATGACATCCAAAATAGCCGTATTTTAACCTCCGTTTCATTCTAATTTTGTTAATATTAGAAAAAGACTCCCGGTCACCCCGTTGATTTTACTGTTTATTAAGCTCGTAGTTTTAATAGTTAATAAGTATGTTTTTTGGTTTTATGTCGTACGAATACCCGTATATGTTAAGAACATAGTAAGCCTCTTCCAACTTTGGAAGAGGTAAGCTAGTCATAAATTCATTTACAAAGAAAACACTTTCTCTCTCTAGAATATTCTCTCTCAAGTGTTTCTCTCTCTAGAAACTAGCCCGATCCAAGAATCGACCCCGTGTTATGATATAGGATATACCACAAATGGTATCAGAGCTAATGAGATGATTAGATCATGTGTATGTGTGATTTCTTGCTTGATTTAGATCGAAAAGTGTACCTTTGAAGGCACTAGCTCGTTTTTTTAAAGAGCTCCCGAATTTGTGTTATTTGTATTGATAAAGTTGGGTGTTTCTAGACTATTACCTTATGGTATTGTGTTGTGCAAAAGAAATCAAGCAAATCCGTTCCAAAGGGTGATTTATAGGTGAGTATTGTGTGAAAAACGTCGTTGTATCTTCGAGGAGAGTTGCCAAATTTCCTTCACGGCGGGTTTGCACAAAAATAGTAATATAATTAAGTAAGGTTACCAACCCTCTGACACACGGCGGTTGTCTTAGGTGGCGAGTTGCTCAAAGCGGCGATTTGTTACTAAGCAGCGTTTTTGCTTACCGCGGTTTGAATAGGTGGCGAATTGCCTCAAGAGGCGAGTTGTTTACTAAAGTTTGCTTACAACGTTGAACAGGTTATCCAGCGGGTTGAATAGTTTAAATGCAAATTTCTTACGAAAACTCTGGCGGTTTTGAAAACTCATACGGCGGTGTGATTAAAATTATTCTTCGCGCGGGTTCCTTGCAGCGAGTTGACATCGGCGAGTTGCCTTAATATTCCATCGGCGAGTTATGTCTTAATCTCCTCGCGGCGGTTGCTTTGCGCCAGCGAGATTGTGTTCGGCGAGTTGTCTTAAAATTCCACCAGCGAGTTGCCTTAAGTTGACTTCGGCGAGTTGCCTTAAAATTCCACCGGCGAGTTGTCAAATTCCTCGCGGCGGTTTGCTTGGCACGAGTTGTGTTCGGCGAGTTGCCTTAAACTTCCACCGGCGAGTTGCCTTATTTCTTTGCACGTTTGGTGTCCTTGGGCGGTGATCTGAGCTTCTCTTAGAAAATATTAAATATCTCAAACTCAGGATTTAATATCACTAAAACAAAATACGAATACGTTAACCTCACCACTTTTAACGTACACTCACTAATCATTGATCGATCAAAACATATCATATCATAATAATACAAGATGTCTAGTATGCAAGAAGCACATCCATGTGCAGGTATCTGATACACGCGCACCAATGCGTTATAGAACAAGACTTTGAATCTGGCAAACAACGATACGACTGTACTGTCTAGGAAAGGAGAATGTAGAGAATATTATAAGTCATTAAAGAAGGAACCATTGCAGATGGGAACGGTCTCAGATGTTATTACTGGAGGAAACCGAGGGGCAGTTCAACAAGGTCCAGTACGTGCTAGAGTCCTAAAGACCTTTCGGACTGGAAGAAAAGGAAGGTATAAAGCAGATATTCGTGCAACAAGTATCCTACTTACAGCGGTAAACAAAGGACATCTACTCACTCATCAATCACTATTCAGACGCTAAAGACATTTGGGAAAACATGAAGATGATTCGGAAGGTTTCTGAGTTAACAGAAGGATGACAGGGAAATCTCATTATACAGTGAAATATGAACACTTCCGTCACACAAAGGAGAAAACCCAATACAAGGATACTAGTTAGGTTTACGAAGCTCATTAAGGACATGAGTAAACTCAAAATGACCATTTCCAATGCACTTAACTCTAAGTTTGTGAACAACATGTTGCCTAGTGGAGTAGAATCATACCTGAATCAAACTTAACAGAGGTTTGAAAGAGTCAAACTGGATCGGTTGTATGCCTACTGTAAAGCAACGATGAGGTGCACGCTAATAGAAACTGAATTATGATGAGAAGATCGGTCAACCAAATAATGATCCTTTTGGCACTAATGTCCGCCGCCTCAGTTCAGCAGTATCCAACACTGATTCATACCAAGTCTCCTCAAACCTCAAGCAATCCATCTCCCTTCGACAACTTTCAACTGACTCAGGGAGTTCTTCAACAGAAAACTTGATTGAAAGTTTATCCAACACACTAACCCTCCGCACTCAATCTGTACAGAATCACATCTTCCTCAAACACATAACAATCAACATAGAGCTTCGACTACAATGACAGAGGAGAAAACCAATAGCGATTTATGGTTCAAGAGGGAAAGTTTGTGGTTCAAGATGTCCGTGGAAGAACAACGACTAATCAAGGAAGACCATTGCAGAGAAAACAATGCAGAGGAAATAGGTTAGCAGGAAATGTAAGACTCAAACAGAGGAGGCATGATTAATCCTGGTCAAGCGACAAACCCATCAAGTGCTACAACTATAACTACTAGGGCACATAGCACGCAATTCCAAGACCAAAGCGACTTCAAGATTCAGACTACTTAAGGACACTATGCCTACTAAACAAGCCCAGGAGAGTGGAGCAGTACTGGATGAAGAACAGTCGTTGTTTCTTGCAGGGGAACAGGTTACCAACGTTGATGATGATGTGGATGATTCACAGGAGAATGATTTGGCACTCAATGTGGACCATATTTTTGAAGCTGATGAATGTGATGCATTCGACTCTGATGTTGATGAGGGTCCCACTTCACAAACCATGTTCATGGCAAATCTCACATCTGAAGATCCAATCTACGATGAAGCCGGGCCATCATACGACTCGAATAATCCATTTGAGGTACAAGATCATGATGCCTTTGTAGATCATATGGATGAGTATCATGATGTACACGAGATGCAAAACGATGTACAACACAACTACGTTGTTGAATCTGATGCTGACTATACGAGTGATAGTAATATTATTCCGTATGTGGAAGACAACGAAGAACATGTTGTACAATGTAATGCATCTTTTGTACGAAATGATGCACTAATGTCTATTCTCGATGAAATGCATGAACAGGGTGTACAAAGTAGATTAACAAATAAGCCAGACATAGTAGTGAATGACTCAGTGACCTCTGAACTTGCGAGATATAAGGAACTGGTCGGGGAGGTATGAAAACGGCAAAGTTGAATTAATCTGATAGAGAAACGAAAAATTGGATGAACAAATAAATAATTATCTCCAGACGAAATAGAAAGGAAACGTTCTTTAAAATCTGAATTCATTCAACGACAAATACTCCTTAGTTCTTACAGTTGCACCATTATAAATCAATGACAGCAGAAGTAAAACTTTTGAAAAAGAATTTTAAACCAAAGAAACAAATTCCATGAAGAGTTTTTGACTTAAAGAACTAAAAGATAGATTGAAGATAGATAATACAAACAGATCAGTCTATTCAAACCGTTCACATGTTTGTAAACCATAAAATCTTTATTAATGATTGAAAAACACAAGTAAGAAATAGGCTTACACAAATCCTGTATGTCTCGCTCGGCAAAGCAAGCTCAGTCTGCTCTGTATAATCGGCATGTACTAGTCCACTGACTAATCATACACCCACTGGACATACATGACTCAGAGGATACCTTGAGTTAGCTGAGATGACTAGGAATAAAATGTATGTTGAAAATGCAAAGCCCTCTAGGTAGTTGAAAATAAAGTTAGGAATTGCCCCCCCCCCCCAGATTACTCGAAAGAGAAATATTTTTATTTGTTCTTTCATGAAAGAACTTTTGCTTCTTGGGTCCTCAAAGAAATCTGACCCCAGAACAGAAATTTTGGGCCATAGAATGACAACAACCATGAAAAGGCTGAGACCTTAGCTCCAAAACCAATTTCAGCATTGACAGTGTATCCACCCAATACTCCTGTCAAGCTTGTCCCCAGAATTCTTCCAACAAAAAGTCAGGTGAAAATTAATCTTTATGTACTCACACAACTTTTTACGGAATTTGACAAAACTTGCAAAACTAGAATCAACATCAGTCCTTACAGAAGGGGGAAAGAGGATTTGAGCAAACTAAAAGATGTTTACCTCACAGAATTATTCCATTTTCAAAATCATAAAGAACACTTTGTTGAGTTCAAAAAGCCCTCTTTAAAGAAGTTAAAGAAATGGAAAAATTTTTGATCAAATGAATAACGAAGGTGGACCAAGAAATACTGTAGACAAGCAATGTGCTGAATTGAAAAGAAACACATTCACATTGAAAATGAGAATCTGATTGTTAATGCTTGTCGACTCAACTACTGTAATGATGTGGACAAATCTACGGTGTCTAGATCTTGAACTGAACATTCTAAAAAAGTTCATGATGAGTCAAAACTTATTCCAAAACGAAAGGAAAAAAATTTTTTTTTAAAAATGATTACCTAAATTTGCAATTAAAGTATCAACATCTTCAAGAAAGTTTTGATAATAAAAATTCACAAACATCACAGGAAGCTCCTGATTTTAACTCATTTTTTTAAATCTAAAGAAAAAGATAACGTGATTTGACACTTGAAAGATCTAGTCGCTAGAGTGAATGACAGAAGTCGTGAGCCTTATAATGCTGTAGATGTCACTGCTCTTATTGAACAAAATGATTGCGATAGAGTAGAACTAGAAAAGGTCAAACAACATTACAAGGAATTGTATGACTCAATTAAGATCACGCGTGCTCACACAAGTGAAAAGACATCCACCATGTTGAATGAGATTGAGAGTCTAAAAGCTCAATTGCGAAGCAAAGAGCCTTGTTTCACTAGTGACTATGTCAAACCAAAAGTTCTTGCTCCTGGCATGTATGCCATAGACGTTAAACCCATCCCTCATCCCTTTAAGAACAATAGGAGTGCTCATTTAAACTATATCAGCCATCTTAAAGAGCAGGTAGAAATGTTAGGGAGAATGTAGAGGAACTAGAGTAGTTAAACCACTGGATATGTTCACTAACATATGTCATGCCGATACACTAAGTTATCTCAGGAATGCTAGAAGTGTGATTGGCACTTGCCCAAAAAGTTCAATGAACGAGATTACAAGGCTCCCTCGTACGCCCTGTCCAAGGACAAATGCAAGTTCCTATAGTGATAAACCAAACTTCTCTAGAACACACAGAAACTCAAAGTGGCACAGAGAGTTCCAATAAGACAATAATCCGGCTTCCTCTACAGGAGAAACGATTCCACTAACAGCAAGTGGAGATCAAAGCCTAGAAGCAATACAAAGAAAAATAGGATCTTGCTGCTAAGACGGTAAGTAAGAAGTATGCCTTAGACAAATAAATCATTTCTTGGACAAAAGTGAATCCGGTTGATTCTAGCACTAGCTCTAAGCGTGTTGTAATTAATTCGAATTCTGAATCTGTGTGCAAAACTTGTAACAAACGTGTAAACTCTGCAAGTCATGGAATGTGTGTTGTTAATATCTTGAATTCTGTGAATGCTACCCCCACCGTTAGAATTGTCTTGAATAAAGAGAAGCAGATCTGGAAACCAAAAGGCAAAATGTCTGATAACAGGTTAAACAAGACCAAGCAGATCTGGAAACCAAAAGGCAAACTGTCTGATAACAGTTTAAACAAGACCAAGCAGATCTGGAAACCAAAAGGCAAACTGTCTGACAACAGTTTGTACAAGACCAAACGGGTTTGGAAAGCTACGGGAAAACTATTTGCAGATATTGGTTATCAATGGAGACCCACAGGAAAGAAACTCGCCTTAGGAAAACTTGATTGTGGTTCTCAATGGAGACCCACAGGAAAGAAATTTGCCTTAGGCGAAATGTGCCATCTAACTAAGCTATCTGTGAAATGTTCTGCTCTATCTGCTAACCAACAGGACCCCAACAAAAATTGGGGAACCGAAATTCCAAACTCTCCAAACTCGACTGTTTTCAAATGCAGGTCGTACAGGTCATGCTTTGGTATCTGGACTCAGGCTGCTCAAAACATATGACGGGGAATCGTTCAAAGCTCATGAATTTTGTGGAAAAGTTCATCGGGTCAGTCAGATTCGGGAATGATCACTTAGGAGCTATCATGGGTTATGGAGATTATGTTATGGGTGACAGTGTGATCTCAAGAGTATACTACGTGGAGGGACTTGGACACAATCTCTTCTCTGTAGGGCAATTTTGTGATTCTGATCTTGAAGTGGCCTTCAGAAAGCATACTTGCTTTGTTCGTGATAATAAGGGTACAGATATCCTTAAAGGTAGTCGTGGCACCAATTTGTACACGATATCGATTGATGAAATGATGAAGTCTTCTCCGATATGCTTGCTGTCCAAAGCTTCCAAGTCCAAATCATGGTTGTGGCATCGTCGTTTAAACCATTTAAACTTCGGTACGATAAATGATCTTGCTCGAAAAGATTTGGTTAGAGGTCTACCTAGATTAAAGTTTGAAAAGGATCATCTTTGCTCAGCCTGTCAACTTGGAAAAAGCAAGAAGTTCTCCCACCGGCCAAAATCTGAAAATACAAATATGGAAGTTCTTCATACCCTTCACATGGATCTGTGTGGTCCAATGAGAGTCCAGAGTATTAAAGGGAAGAAATACATCTTAGTCATCGTGGATGACTATTCAAGATTCACATGGGTAAAGTTCTTGAGGTCAAAGGATGAAACTCCAGAGTTTGTCACCAACTTTCTTAAGCAAATACAGGTTGGCCTCAACAAAACAGTCAGATTCATCCGCACAGATAACGGAACGGAATTCGTCAACCAAGTTATGTCTGAATACTATGAAGGTGTTGGCATATTTCATCAAAAGTCTGTTCCGAGAACTCCTCAACAAAACGGCGTTGTTGAAAGACGTAATCGTACACTGGTGGAAGCAGCACGTACAATGATGATATTCTCGAAAGCTCCCATGTTTCTATGGGCAGAAGCTGTAGCCACTGCTTGTTACACCCAGAACCGATCACTAATTCATACTCGTCATAACAAAACCCCTTATGAGCTTGTGCATGATAAGAAGCCTGATCTTACATTCTTCCGAGTATTTGGTGCTCTGTGCTATCCTACAAATGATAGCGAAGATCTAGGAAAATTTCAAGCCAAAGCTGACATTGGGATTTTCGTTGGGTATGCTCCTAGCAGGAAGGGCTATAGAATCTACAACAAGAGAACTCGTCGATTAATGGAAACAATTCACGTCACATTCGATGAGATGCATCAGTCAATGGCTCCTGTACGCATCAGTTCAGGACCCGAGCCTATCATGATGACCCCTGGACAACTCAAATCAGGGCTCGCTCCAACCGATAAAGAGCTGGAGATGTTATTTCAACCAATGTTTGATGAACACCTTGAACAATCTCGAGTCAATGAACCAGTACCTTCTGCTACTGAAATTAACGCTCAAGTTGTTCCACCAGGTACATCTTTGTCTACAACGATTGCTCAAGATGCACCGTCGACAAGTGCTTCATCGTCAACATCCGATATACATCATCCAGTCCAACATCAAGAAATTGCAGAAGAACCCACTCATGAAGACACCCCAATCAATCACGATGTTCTTCATCCTTCACATAACCTTGTAACTGGAGATCCAGGTTTGGCACAATCATCATCTGGGAATGTTAATTCAGCAGAACCTATTCAAGTCAATTACCCACCAGATCATCTCAGAAGATGGACCAAAGATCATCCTCTGGATAACATCGTTGGCAATCCCTCTCGTCCTGTATCTACCAGAAAACAGTTAGCATCCGATGCTTTGTGGTGCTGTTTCCATACTGAACTGTCCAAAGTCGAACCCAAGAACTTCAAAATTGCCGTGATAGAAGACTGCTGGTTTCAAGCCATGCAAGATGAAATTTAACTATTTGATCAACTAGAAGTATGGAATTAAGTACCCCGCGGGGGGGGGGGGGGGGGGGGGGGGGGGGGGGGGGGGGTGGTCGCCCAATCTATGTTATGGTTATCGCTCTCAAGTGGATCTACAAAGTGAAGTGTTAAGAATTATACTTTGAGTTGATTATGACAAAACATATTAAAGATGGAGGACCTACAAGACAAAGCTGGAATAACATTAATGCTGATTGAAGATTAGTCAAACAGTATATAATGCTCAACTAAAAAATAAAATCAACATTAATGCTGATTGAAGATTAGTCAAATAGTTAATGTAATGCTGATATATGTGTTCTAATTTTTACTTTTATCTTATTTTGTGGCCATGAAAACCCTACCCCTCTAGTATATAAAGAGGTGTAGGCATCTAGTCTTTAGAATCATCATAGTGTTAGATCTCTCCAATGAGAGTCTAATAGTTACTTATGTAGTTATATGTAATAGTCATAGTCGTCTGATTATAGTCGAATAGTATACAGTTTATTAGTTTATGAATATAGAAAACCTTATCATAACATTGTTTTCTTTATTTGTTATTCGGCTGCGTGATCAATGTTATGATATCCTAGATGGGTAAAACGATCTATGAAGCCTACACTAAGGTTCACAATTGGTATCTCAGAGCCGGCTACTCTTGATATCGAGGATTCGCGGTTTAATGGTAGAAAAATAAAGAAAGAAAACCTAAACACAAACGCGTTTGGTATCTTGAACGATGAATGATGTTTTATGGCTCTGAATTCGTTTTGGAGATTATTTGAAGAAAGACATTGATTATTACTTATTAAATGTGTAGTTGATTTTCACTAAGGTTTTGTGTCGTATCATATCTTAAAGGACGTGGTCACCTAAGATAACTTGTTCGTGATTATAAGGCGGTTACGAGAAGACTTGATGAATCGTAGCAAAGTTGTACATCTACCTTATGATTTATTACTACGTACAATTTGCTATCACTTTAAGAGTTACGTTATTGTGCTCAGTGACTCATCTTTAAATAGAGGAATAGGATTTGTCAATGAGACAGTATCTACTTATACATAGCAGTATGAGAACTCGACGTCAATGTTGTGATAAACAGGGATAAAGGACACAAAGTATGGGAAAATCAACATCTTCAACTAATTCCGAATTATTTCGTTTATTTTCTTCATCATTTGATAATTGATGCTTGGAGCCTACTAAGTCCATGATTCAAGAGATGGTGTAAGAAACATGTTAAGGGTAAGCTTATAGTTTAATTACCATCTACATGCACTCACACTATTTGAATTATGCAAAAAGGGAAGAGTGCATGGATTCAGGGGAAGTTCTTCATCTATATTAGCATATAGGGGAAGCTTTTGCTAATTGGTTTATGACATTATCACTAGGGGAAGATTGTTAAGAATTAATCTTTTGAGTTGATTTATAGAAAACATATTAAAGATAGTAGGACCTACAAGACAAAGCTGTGAATAACAGTAAATGTTGATTGACGGCGAAAAAAAAGGGGGTAGATTAGTCATACAGTATTGTAATGCTCAACAAAAAAATAAAAATCAACATTAATGCTGATTGAAGATTAGTCAAATAGTATTTAATGCTGATTTATAGTTTCCTAATTTTATTTGATCTTATCTTGTCTTATAAACCCTAACCCCTCTAGTATATAAAGAGGGGTAGGCATCTAGTATTGAGTATCCATCATAGTTAGATCTCTCCAATGAGAGTCTAATAGTTAGCTTATTAGTTTATGTAATAGTTCATAAGTCGAACTGTTAAAGTCCGGATAGTTTATAGTTCATTAGTTTTATGAATAAAGAAAACCTTGTTTCATACATTGTGTTCTTATTGTTATATCGCTGCTTTGATTCAATGTATGGAAATCCTAAGATTGGGGCAAAATGATCTATGAAGCCTACAATTAAGGCGGTGACGAAGACTTGATGAATCTAGCAAAGGTGTACAATCTACCTTATGATTTTTACTATGTACATTTGCTATCACTTTAAGGAGTTACGTTATTGTGCTCAGTGTCTCATTTAATAGAGGAATGAGGATTTTTTCAAGAGACATAGGTCTACTTATACATAGCAGGTATGAGACTCGATGTCATGTGGATAAACAGGATATAAGACACAAGTTTGGGAAATTCAACTTCTTCAACAAATTCGTATCATTCATTTTTCTTCGTCATTGATAATATTGTTGCTTGGAAGCCTACTAAGTCCCATGATTCAAGAGATGGTAAAATGTACAAGGGAATCTTATTGTTTATTTACCATCTACATAGTACTCCAATTTGGATTATGACAAAAAGGGAAAGAGTGCATAGGCTGCAGGGGAAAGTTCTTCAACTTAGATAGCTTCAGGGAAGTTGTGTCATATTGGTTTTGTCATTATCAACTAGGGGAAGATTGTTAGGAATTATATTTGAGTTGATAAGACAAAACATATGAAAGATGAAGGACTTAAAAGGCAAAGGAGGAATTCTACAAAGGAATGAAGATTTGGTCAAATATTTCGACGGATAAAGGATTAGGAAACATCTTAATGTGGTTTAATGAAGGTTTGGTCAAATATTCTACAGGATAAAGATTAGGAAACATCTTAATGTGGTTTAATGTAATTTAAATAGTTTCCTTATCTATTAATTATCTTCCTTTGTAAGTCATGATCTCTCCCTATATAAAGAGATCATAGACATAGGTTTCCAGTATCCATTCATAGTTAGACTTCTCCAATGAGAGTCTAGACACACAAAGAAATCGTGTGTATTAGTAGTTAGATTATTAGTTAGATTATAAGTTTATATTAAGGAATGAATAGATAAAACCTTGTTCATAACCTGCATGTGATTCTTTATTATTCTGTTGCGTGTTATCAATCATTGTTATTATTATCCTAGATGGGCTAAACGATTCTCAACAATTGGTATCAGAGCGGGTTGCTCTTGATATCTAGGATTCAAGGTTTTATGGTAGAAGAATAAAGAAGAAACCTAAACACGGACGCGTTTGGATCTTGAACGATGATGATGTTTATGGCTCGTTTTGGAGATTATTTGAAGAAGACATTTGATTATTACTTATTTGATGTTGTAGTTTGATTCTTTCACAAGGTTTTGTGTTCTAATCATAACTACAAAGGAGTGGTCACCTTTAAGATAACTTGTTTCGTGATTATAAGGCGGTGACGAAGACTTGATGAATCTAGCAAAGGTGTACGATCTACCTTATGTGATTTTACTACGTACATTTGCTATCCACTTTAAGGATTACGTTACTTGTGCTTCAGTGTCCATTAATAGAGGATGAGGATTATTGTCAAGACATAGGTCAACTTATACGATAGCATGTTGAGAACTCGACGTCAAGAGGATAAACAGGATATAAGACACAAGTTTGGGAAATTCAACTTCTTCAACAAATTCGTATTATTTCGTTTTCTTCATCATTGTGAATATTATATGATGGCTTTGAGCCTACAAAGTCCATGATTCAATAGATGTACACATGTTAAGGGAAGCTTATTGTTTTATTTACATCTACATGCACTCACTATTTGATTATGACAAAAAAGCGGAAAGAGTGCATGGATACAGGGGAAGTTCTTCATCTATATTAGCATTTAGGGGAGCTTGTGCTAATGGTTTTTGTCATATCAACTAGGGGAAAGATTGTTAAGAATTATACTATTGAGTTGGATTATGACCAAAACATATTAAGATGGAGGACTAGCAAGACAAAGCTGGAATAACATTAATGTTGATTGAATATTAGTCAAAACAGTATTAATCTCAACCTAAAAAATCAAATCAAACAGTAAAGCTGATTGAAAGATTAGTCCCAAGATAGTATTTAATGCTGAATTATAGTTTCCTAATTTTATTTTGATCATTATCTGTCATTATAAACCCTAACCCCTCTAGTAATATTAAAGAGGGTAAGCACTATATTGAGTAATGCCACATATTAGATCTCTCCAATGAGAGTCTAATAGTTAGCTAATTAGTTTATGTAATAGTTCATAGTCGACTGATTAAAGTCGAATAGATTTGTATAGTTTATTAGTTATGGATAAAGAAAACCTTGTTCATAACATTGTTGTTCTTATTTGTTATTCCGCTGCTTGATCAATGTTATGAAATCCTAGATGGGCAAAATGATCTATGAAGCCTACAATTAAGGCGGTGACGAAGACTTGATGAATCTAGCAAAGGTGTACAATCTACCTTATGATTTTTACTAAGTACATTTGCTATCACTTGAAGGAGTTACGCTATTGTGCTCAGTGTCTCATTTAATAGAAGGATTGGAATTATTCAAGAGACAAAGGTCAACTTATACATATGCCGGTGTGGGGAGCGGAGTGGGGAGGTAGCGAGGGGGCGTCGATGGCAGGTGTGAGTGGATAAACAGGATATAAGACACAAGTTTGGGAAATTCAACTTCTTCAACAAATTCGTATTATTCATTTTTCTTCGTCATTGATAATTTGTTGCTTGGAGCCTACTAAGTCCATGATTCAAGAGATGGTAAACATGTTCAAGGGAATCTTATTGTTTATTTACCATCTACATGTACTCCTATTTGATTATGACAAAAAGGGGAAGAGTGCATGGATTCAGGGGAAGTTCTTCATCTATGTTAGCTTCAGGGGAAGCTTGTGCTTATTGGTTTTGTCATTATCAACTAGGGGAAGATTGTTAGGAATTATATTTGAGTTGATAAGACAAAACATATGAAAGATGAAGGACTTAAAAGGCAAAGGAGGAATTCTACAAAGGAATGAAGATTTGGTCAAATATTCTACAGGATAAAGATTAGGAAACATCTTAATGTGGTTTAATGAAGATTTGGTCAAATATTCTACAGGATAAAGATTAGGAAACATCTTAATGTGGTTTAATGTAATTTAAATAGTTTCCTTATCTATTAATTATCTTCCTTTGTAAGTCATGATCTCTCCCTATATAAAGAGATCATAGACATAGGTTTCCAGTATCCATTCATAGTTAGACTTCTCCAATGAGAGTCTAGACACACAAACAAAGCGTGTGTATAGTAGTTAACTTATTAGTTAGATTATAGTTTATTATTAGTATGAATAAGAAAACCTTGTTCATAACTTTGATTGTGTTCTTTATTATTCTGTTGCGTGTTATCAATCATTGTTATTATTATCCTAGATGGGCTAAACGATTCTCAACAATTGGTATCAGAGCGGGTTGCTCTTGATATCTAGGATTCAAGGTTTTATGGTAGAAGAATAAAGAAGAAACCTAAACACGAACGCGTTTGGATCTTGAACGATGATGATGTTTATGGCTCGTTTTGGAGATTATTTGAAGAAGACATTTGATTATTACTCTGATTAGATGTAGTAGTTGAATTTTCACAGGTTTTGTGTCTATCATATCCTTAAAAGGAGTGGCCACCTTTAGATAACTTGTTCGTGATATAAGGCGGTAGGAAGGGTGGGCAGCAGGTACCACAAGCCCTCTGTCCTACACATCTATCCAGAAGCAAGTGTAGTTCACCGGTTCCACCGAATGCTCCTATCTGTTGGCAAAGATAGTGTGAGTATGCAGTTATGCTTCGGATGCTTCGACATAGAATAGATCAACCCAGTTCCTGTTCTTTTCCGGTGCACTCGCTTTATATCTCCGACACACAAGGAAGGACGCGGTAGGAAAGAAAGAGCCCTAGCCTCTGTTCGGCCAATCATTCCGCTGGCATCTCGCATTTACGCCCCCGTTTGACTGCCGCTCGGGGATGTAGTTGTAGATACGTTAGTCTTAGTGGGTCGTTGGCTCCACTTGTTATCTCCTTCTATGACATGCTGTTGTCGTCGCCATATTCCATATGTCACTTAGTCATCTCTGCCTCGCTGCGGGTCAGCGCCTCTGAAAGAAACGGAGGACTTCATTCAGTGACCTCGTGATCGCCCTCTGAATGATCAGAATAAGTGTTGGGAATTATAATTTGAGTTGATTATGACAAAACATATTAAAGATGGAAGACCTACAAGACAAAGCTGGAATAACATTAATGCTGATTGAAGATTAGTCAAACAGTATTTAATGATGATTGAAGACTGGTCAAATAGTATTTATGATGATTGAAGACTGGTTAAATAAGTCAAATAGTATTTATGATGATTGAAGACTGGTTAAATAAGATTGATCTTATCTTGTCTTGTAAACCCTACTCCCTCTATTATATAAAGAGGGTAGGCGTCTAGGTTAGAGGTATTCATCCATAGATAGTCTCTCCAATGAGAGTCTAAACGCATAGAAAGCGTGTGTAATAGTTAGTTTCTTTATTAATGTTTAATAAAAAAAACCTTATTAGTAACATGATGGAGTCATTATAGGATTCCACAATAAGGTAAAGCTTGAAGATAAGTTTTGTACTCTATTAATTTCTTAGTCCCTCTAGTCGGGTAGGCGCCGGCCGGTCTTTTGACCAGATCCCCCTAAAAACCATACGTGCGGGTCTCCCCGCATGTGGCTCACGCCATTCGAGGTGGCCCAGCCCAGCATTCATTCTAAAATCCTGTAGTGAAATGAAATTGAGACTTCTCGACTTCGGAAGCAAATTCGCGTGTAGGCAAGGCTGTCTGTCGTACCGTTGACTCTATCTATTCATTGAATTTGCTTGATTCCATTTTTTATATAGGCTCGCTCCCTCTTTTTCCAAGAATTCATGCACTTCCCTTTACTCCATAGGGTCTTCTTTAATAGGTTCATAGTCTAAAGCCTTCCATTTCTGTCAAATGACCCAGCCTCCCCTGGCTCTTCCACCGTCCGGGCACCCTTTCCTCCCTATGCTCCCCCGGCGCAGGCCTACCACGCTTTGCGCCTACGGTGTTTTTGCCAGACGGTCTTTGCCAGTAGTGCCATCCTCCCCGCTAGCTATATGGGCGGGTTGTCCCTCGCTGTTGCGTTCTGTTAGGCTATGGATTACAGGAACAAATGTAGTTGAATGGAACAGCAGGCGGGTTACACATTCCACTATGCCAAGATTTGAGGTGCAGGTGGTGATGATCACCTCGGGGTATGCGCTAGCGCCCTTGACAAGCACTCCAGAACCCGGCAACGCTTGTGAAAACCTGGGTCGGTCAGTCCTCCATTCATCCGACCAGAGGTGTGGATAACGGGGCCACCTTCACAACCTTCTCCCTTCTATCATTATGTTGTAGTAAGGTAGGGCGGTTCGCTTAAGTTGCTCAACCGCCCCTTAGCCCGGTGCTCATGACGCGCTACGGAACCTCCACCATGTCGGGGGACCAAGCAGGACATAGCTAGCGGCATAGGAGCCGACTCGGCATCAGCGGCTTCGTGCCGCACTGGAGTGATCCAATATGTGGTTCCGCACGTTCCACCACTTCTCCGTTCATTTCCAATACTGATCGTGAAACACCATGAGCAGCAGGATGTTGAGGTCCAAAATTCGAAGTGAAATTTTTGATTTGCCCGTTCCTAGTCGTCATGGGAAAGAAAGGCAGAAAGAAGAAAGAAATTATTCCTATTTTTCTTGTCCAATACCACCAGTACCTGAAATGCATCTCCTTCGCCCACGCGAGAGACTTCTATGCCAGCCGGGAATAACGACTCTGTTATGAAATCAAGCGGCAGACCGACTCACTTGGTCGGTATTCCCTAATGACTGATTTTAGGAGATTAGGGTCCCCCTTATATTCTCTATCCATCTGCGGGGGGTTTCCATATCCGTCTCCGCGGAGATCTCCAGATCGTAAGACATTATCGCCTTCGCGGCACTAGACTAGATTTCTGTCATTTCCGAAAAGTGCACAAACAGCCGCCCTTTCCCCTTTTCATAATGTTCGTGCAGTTGCTCACGAATTCAAGTTTGAATGGCCCTTCGAAGTCCCGCACGCTAAAGGGGTGTGAAGAGTAGGGGGTCTCTTGTGCAAAGCAAAGATAGGTACGTGCTAGCAAAGAAGGGAAGTGGCAAGGGATTTCAAAGAAGAAGAATGAAGAGAAAGTTAGTACACAGAGTATTCCCCCGCCTAATTGATCTAATGATAAAGAAGTAGGCTAAGTAAAATAGAAAGTGTGTGTAAACAATAAGTAATGACTTGCTTTGTGAGAGATCAGTTTCTAAGACGAAGGCTAAGAATTCTCTACTAGAGGGATTGAAAAGATTGAGGGTAATTTCTGAGTCTTGATGTACCTTTCTTATTATAGGCCAAAGGAATAGCTACGGACTTCTTCCTTCATTCTCATCAAATTGGGGTAGCTCAGGAACTATAGAATCTCTCAAGCTCAGGAACTATAGAATCTCTCAGGAGTTGAATAAACTACTTTATGCTAGTAGAATTAGGAAGCATGATAAGTCCGTACTCCACATTCTGGCTTCATCCTTGGTTTTCAAAGAAAGGAAACTTCAAAGACTGACAAATTCTTCGGACTAAATAATGTTTATTAAAGCACTTCTGACTTGCTTACTAACTTAAACTAAACGTCCATATAACTTGCTGAACTCAACCTAAAACGTCTTATAACGATAACTTAATTACATTGATCAATACCCTTGCTCACCTATAACCTAACATACTGCATAAACCTAACTACCAAGCAACTCTAACTACAACTCCTATCTAATTGAAGACATGTATTACTAACTATATATACTTACTTTCACTTTTACTCAACTACGTGACTTAACTCTTTTTCTAAAACTAATATAGTTTTACTAAGATTTTTACCTAACTTGAACTCCAGGCTGTAAAATCAACTAACTAGTAACTTAGTATACATATGACGATTTTTTTACTCTCTTGATCCTTTAACGCATTTTTAATAAATTCTTATGCACTTACTGTTATGTACATAACTGACGGCTCCTCTCAAAACTTAACTAGACTCGTAGCTTCATAATCTGTCTACGATCTTTAACTCTAGTGACCTGGTGGGATTCCAACTTTATAGTACCATTACGTACTAAACTAACTACCATACGAACCCCCCCCCTCGAACTATCTTCACATAATACGAACTTATACAGATAGGCACTGAACTAATTCTAAACATCTAAAACGCATACTAATAATACTACACCTAATAGCCAACTCCACGCGTAATCCACTAATAACAAACCGTGGATACAATACTACTATTATAGTTGTTCAACTTATTACCTTATCTACGACAATGTCAAAAAACTATTATTCATCTACTAACAGCCAACTGTACAGTTACCTATACTTATACGTAGACTTTACTAACGTCCAATACTGATACTATACAATAATTGTGACTTAACATACCTACAACTTCTTAAACAAGACGTTTAACGAAAATTGACCAACTTACCAAAACCATATATACTAACTTGACTCAACTCAACTTTATGATAATTAACATTAACCTGACAATGACACAACTTAACTGGATTTTTAAACATCAATATCTCTTTCATCTACTGAACGTGCAAATAAATATACAACGCTATTGTTTGTAATCTTGATAAATATCGATAACTACTAAACTATACAATAAACTTTTACATAATTTACTTACTATCATGTAACTACACTACTTATATAACCATATTTACCTATGTCATTACTAATCTTCTTTCGATGCATTTACCGATTGCGTCTTTTCCTTTGTTGTATATTGGGGAACATTGCGTAGGGTTTAGATCTAGTGACAAAGGGTGTTTTGTTTCTTTTCCAATTGTTATAACTTACATACTCTTAGACACTACTCTTAAAACTCTCTCGACGATCTTTTTACTTACATACTTACAACAATTATTAAACTTGTCAATTAACAGACGAATCATCAGTGTATTACTCTTAATATAAACTCTTTACTTCTCACTACCAAATTCCTACTACGATACTGACCTTCTTTGGTTGACTTAGTCTAACATGATTTCGATAACTATAAAGAGGGAACATACGCTCTTTCGTCTTTTATTTAAAACACGATCACTATAATTACCTTAACTACTTCGGAGTACACCGAAAACTTAACATCTGTTAAAGTACACTCACCCTGACTTTTGTTACTAAACAGATTAGGCATGGGCATATGACTCTTGCATCCTACCGATTTCTAATTCCATTTTGACTACTAACTTAACATACTCATAACATAACGAAGTCCATCTTTGAACTTTACAATAACTGACCTACTAACTTAAATGATGCTTTACATTCTTATCGACTTAGGTCAACGTCTTGGTTATTAATTAGTTATACTCGACTCATACTCGACTGGTATATAATATACTCTTTTACGGTACTATATCTCATAATTTAACTATAAACCTTACTTCTACGAACTCGCCTACCAAATTAATTATATCGTAACTCATCTACTAACTAATTTAGACAAACTCCAACAAATTACTTTATTCTTGACAGCTAACACATAATACTATACAATACACTACGTAACTCTTCTGGAACAAACCGTAACTGCATACTTTACAGCTACATGACTACAGTAAGTGTATATCTCAGTAATACCTAATTTACCATAAATACTACTCACTTTTAACAATCTTAACTATTCATTTTAAACTATCACCCCAATGATTGGCATTCACTGCTTTCCTACTGAGTTCTAACTCTTACTCACTACATACGACTTTAACAATATATAGAACAATCGTTATAATACTATAAAATACTACTTCTTTCACTAGAATGTTATCCTACGTCTTCATGTAAACATTAACTGAACGTAGACATATAGATATATACGTAAACACCTCGATTGTCAACTTTATCTCTTTAACTACAACATGCTTATCTACGCAAGTACAATAAACTATCCAGATACTCTAAACATAGGTCGTAGGTAACCTAACTTGTTTCGGGTACATCACTTTACAGAAATACAACACCAGTTCTAAAGACTTATACTACTCCACGATGACTTCCATATTCATACTATTAATAACCACCCTATAATAACTTGTCATTCAGCAATGCTCCGTCACTCTTTGAACTTCAACAATTACGTCATATATTACAACTCGAGAACTCCATACACATTCCCGTGAACCACGGAATACTTAAATTCTATATTGCGATATGTTACAATGGTGAATGCGGTTAACTACTTCAATTTTAACACATAAGTAAACATTGGTACATCCAATAACAACCTTCTGTATACGTGGGGTACCTCTTACATTATTACAATATACATACAATTTCACAACTCCTATACCTAATTGGTAAACTACATCCTAAACTGTTTTTTACTTAACTTAACTTATCTGCTTAAATAAACATCTAACCGGTATTAAACTATCTCCGTAAGTGGCTACTCAATTTATCGTTACCTAACCTGTAATTAGTACTACATGAGTGTCCATTATCTTTACTCCATATCACTACTGATCTTTACTTCTACATGTCAACCTGACTCTAACTCTAAATTATAACCTAACTGACTAGTGATTATACTCCCTACCTTCAGTCGCCAACCTTTACTAACAATTATTTAACTTTTACAGTAAACTTTTAACTTTTACTCTAATACCGTGTCTACATTAAATACTAAAGTTAATACTTTACCAGTGTCTTCTTCATACTCACTACTGTTGAACTAACATATGAATTTCTCTAAAACAATCTGTACTCCATTATTATAAATAAATAAGACATAAACATCTTCTTCTTTAAAATTCCTAAAATCTTGATACTTCATATAAACACATTTATACTAAATACTTTCTCTCCTATACGTGACTTGAATAAACTCCAACTTTTCTAACAATAATGACTCATAGATTTTTACTAACAAAGCAACCCCAACAGTATTCTAAACTGTCTACCTCGATCACAGACTGCGCGTTAATAATTTAACTTAGTATTTAGATAACAATCTACTTTACTCTGATACTACAACATGTTTATATCGCAGTTTCCCAACTATATACAACGTTTAACTTTACTACTTATATCTAAAACATACATTCCTATACATATATATATATCACCATATCTTGTATTGAACGTAACTGTTCTCATGTAGCTAACTATCGGAACCTGTGGTTAACCACAAATACAATAACTAGTTCGTGACTACCATTGACTTAACTTTCTCTGCTATCGTATACAGCAACTCTCTTTCTAGTAACCTCGTGTTGCATTAACGGTCATATGATACTCTCAACTACGTATGTAACTTTTAACAATATTTAACTTACTATAAAATTATACTAAACAATTCATTAAAAATAAGAACTTTAACTTTACTCAATTGCCATCTTATTCGTTAACTTTAACAACCATTATATAAGTCAATATACGCAACCGATCTATTTAACTCTACGTTTTATATTCTCGACAATAATGACTACTACTTATAACCTAAGCCTATCCTTTAGCTAACTCTATTTACTCCTTCCTACAACTAACCATCATATATACAAACTTTTGATACATCATTACTTATATAACTTAACGTATCGTTCAGAACGCCTTACTGGTCCCCACCTACTAAACATCAAATATTCTTAATATACTCCAAATATAAAAATATCAACATGATAAATTAACATACTTCTACTTGTGTAAAACTACCGATTGATCTAACCTATTAAACTTTCTCTATCCAACAATTCGTAACAATCTTTTCTACCTATATATAAGATAAATATCAACAACTTAACTATACTCTCGAACTACAACTGTACTTCCTTATTGCGTACCAAAAATTCTATTAACTATGATCCCTCAATTTAATACGACTTCTATCATCAATATCTATCGTAATTACCTCAACTTGTTAGAACATTAACATGGACAACCTAAAATATTCTACGTTACAACCGCAATAGACAAACTCTATAAACTAATAAACTTTCAGTTTTAACCATAAACTCTCGATGCGAGACTAACTTACTATACCTAGACTAAAATAACTATGTATGTCAAAACCTACATCCGTTAACTATTAACTTAGTTGTCATGAAGTCAACGTTAAACTTGTACGAAGATACCGGCAAAAACCCTGCCAACATTACTCTAACACACGCTCTCTTCCTCATGAGACTCATCAATCTAATAACGTATATACACCTCCTTACATTCATCAACTATTTCTACTTCATCCATTTCAATTATAAACTTTTACTTACAGTAGCTCACCCGATACAACATGCTACGAACTACACTTAACTGTTTAATACTAACTTAGACGTCTATTAAATATTACTACTAACTTTTACACTATCACTACTATCCATAACTCAATGCACTTACTAACTCACGTAAACCTCTGATCACAACCATCGTATCCTGAGTCTTGCAGTAATACCCCTTTTAACTTATAATTATAATAATTAATAACTATTTAAACATTTTAACAATGAAACTCTAACTCAATATTACTATCATCGATATAACCCTCTTAACATAAACCTATTTACTTCTACTCTACTATGTATACATAACGGTTTCCTTAAGAACCATGAGTTAAATTTAACATTCATCACTTTTTTTACCTTAACTAAGTCTATCCAATATCTTAACCGCCATACTTACCTTAAAACTATCTGCATTAAACAGCCAACACCCATTTCTGGTACATGAAAATTAACGTCCTAAACTTATATATTAATAACTACTGTATCTATTATGTTTATACAATGTTTCAACTACCTCTTATTTAACAGCGAGTACAATAAAACCGTTCTATAACCTGGGGGGGGGGGGCAGATACTCCAACCACTTAATACGTAAAAACGAGTAAACTACATCTATGTAACTTAAATCTAATAAATTCAATTTATAACTAGTTTTCTTAAATTTAATTTACTAAACCACTAATAATAACAGCCACAATATTACTACTTTAAACTTCTGAAATCTACTTTGTTAAAACTACGCTAATACTTATCGATATAGATAACACCAACTGAACCTAGCGGTGACAATAACATTACTCACTAGATACAAATTCACGATATACTAACACTCTTAACTTTACAGTCTCATGTGAGGCACTTAAACTCTTCTTACCTTTTAAACTATATACTTATAACGACAATATTCCTTCTTAACTGTAATCACCAATGACAATCTAGAAACTTATTTCATCAATAGACATTTTAAACCTCTACACCTTAATCATACTATACAACATTGCAAACTTATCCTTCTCTGTCTTTTCGAAAGAAAATATTTGTATACTATATTCGAAGTACAAACTAACAGTCTAAATTCTTTTGCAGAACTTCTGAAACCAATAAGACTTCTAATAATACCAATAACTATAACAACCTACCAAACAAATCACTATAGTCTTGTAAAAGTGAACTTATCCAATCTAACATCCAACCTGTCAACCTTAATAACGAGACTCTAGATCCTAGTAAATACGATAGACTTAACAATCTAACCAACAAACCTACACTTCACGTCAACCCTGACACATGACTAAACCGTTTATAAAACGCTAAGACATCTTTAATTATCACCAATCACTGAACATTAAATGTTGTAATATAACTCTACTAACACTTTTAACTATTCTTTTACATATACGTTTCATAACATCTAACTACGAATACTTTACACACATTGATCTTACTACTACATGCTACTTTTTATCATTCTCTTTTCAATGTCTAAGCCAACATCCCAATCAGTCTAACGTGTTCCAACTCTCTACGTATCTCTTAACGTACTGCACTAACCTTTAAACAATATCGTAACACTCGTTCATATACTTAACTTCAAACGTCTCCGTCTTCATTAATCAAATAACCAAACTATGCTCTTCGGACATTCTATCTCCACCTAACATCTTCTTTGTACAAGTACTTTACAATTACAACTTAACTTACTGCTAACTAAACGCAAATATAGATATTCCATCTACTAATATCCTATCAATATCAAAATACGTTACAATTACTAACTGTCCACCATTAACTTGAACTTTAACACGTTGTACCTAAATCTTTACTTTAAACATATACTACTAACTGGTGCATCATATCCCCTGACGTAACCTACAGTAAATACCAGCGTACCTTCATGACCTATCCAGTACTATTTTTAACTTTTAACTACATCACTAATGTTACCGTTAAAACAAGTCATAATAGAACCGTAACTATAACTTCTAACCTCTAACATCATCTATACATATAACGTAACTTACAATACTACTACATCAACTACATAAAACGTACACTATATGGCGCCTTGACTCATTATACATACTAAAATAACATGTAAACACTATTGTACTACTAATAAATAAAACTACACTGCAATAACAGACTACTGACAACTGGCAACTTCCGTCGGTGCTGGCGCCTGCGGCAGCGCCTCTGGAGCCGCCCCCCGTTCTGGAGCCAGCGGGTTCTGAATGACCTCCCTCTCACGGTTAAAAAAGTGGTTAACCATCTCGAAGAAATCCATATCGTCCATCCGAATTGTCTCCATTACAGCCAACTCCCCTGTCTCTTTCCCTATCGAAAAACTAGCCTGACTCTCCGTCTCCATTTTTTCTAGAAATGCTAACCAAGTGACACACTGGGGCCATGGGTCATGAAAGAGGTTGGCCCCCATCCTCCTCTTAACTATGTATGGCCAATGAACTCCTCGCTTTAGTCCGTTCGTTTTTTTCCTTCTTTGGGCTCGGGTCGATAGTCGCCGTGGTAGTAATGTCCCGGAGCCCGGCTACCGACCCGAGGCGCCGATCGGGAAAGTCATAAAGGGACGTTGAACGCAATTCGTCAAGGGCGTTACCACAAGAGGCTTGGCAATTCAAGTGAAAGTTTCTTAGACTAGTCCCAGCGGGGAAACTGACTTCCGAGAGAGCAGCTTTCGCCTCGGTAATTCCCTAACGAGAACGAGAGAGAGCCGATGCAAAAGTCGCCCTTGACGCGAGGGAACGCCAGACAGACTGACCTCTGCTAACTATGTTTTATATAGACTGGAAGCTAGAGAGAGACTAAGGTATAGTGCCGCTACCAGAGAAGGCTCTTTCGTGCTAGGCGTCCAGACCCACTACGCCCGAGCCGCCTCCCCGTCACACTTGCTATATCCACTAAGGCTTCATCCCACTTCATCCTACCAACTATACCTAATATAAAGCCGCTCTATAACAATTCAAGACAACAAGAAAGCAAGAAAAGGATAGCGATCGATTTGGGAGCGTCACGGGGGAGGAAGATCGAAAGGTAACCTATGAGACCGGGGAGTTATGCTTTTTCTCCCGCCTCAGCTTCGCGGATGGGAGGAGTGCGAGAGCTGAGCCCGCACGCTCTATGCTTTTCCCCAGCCTTCCCTCCAGTAAAAAATGAGTTCGTACCCCCTGTGTCTAGGGATTCCTGGGGCATGAGTTAAGCATATAGTGGATTTCTCTTTCTTTCGATTGAGCGTCGGTACTTTTTGAGTCTCTCCCCGTAGGCGTGCAAAACAACAGAGCCACTGCTCTTCGGGGCGGTGGAGTGGACAATCCCTTATTCCAGCTTTAGAGGAGCATCTTTGCATGAATCAATACTAAGTCCTCAGGCCCGTATGAAGTCCTTCGATTTCGGAGATTAGAGCAGAATAACCCCGTAACGGCGGGGAAGGCTTTCGCCTCGAATCCAAACGATTTCTCGTCTTTTCTTAAGAGATTTCTAGTTAGGACTTGATCGAGGGATCAATTTTATCCGGAACATAAAGTAACAAGACCAGAACCCCGTGTGGACTATGAACCAACAAAAAAAAGAGCGTCAGCTCCAAAAAAAGGATTGTTTGCATTACTAAAATGTACATATTTTTTACTCTGAGATCTATTCCAACATTTCCAGAAGAAACCATTAAGCTTTGGTTGAAAGATGCAACGTACATCAAAGATTATCTCTTCAGATTCGTTAATATGTGGATTCCGTTTCCGAATCTTCCGATCTGTTTTTTTCAAGACTACTACTATTGCTAACGTAGTAGGCAAAGTGCTATTAATCGGATGGTCCGACCCCCATCTCGACCCGGTGTCGCAAGGGTATGCGTTGAGGTGGATCTTCTCAAGAAAAAGCCTAACCTAATAGGGTCTGGTTAGGCATGGGAAAAACGAAGGAAGATGGCATAAAATCGTCTATGAGAAAGACCCCACGGAACGATATTGCACGTCTTGTTCCAAACAAGGTTATTCAAAGTCAAACTTCAAACTTCGTTCGAAAAAGTCAAGTACAACTGATGCAGCCAACAAAGAGAAGTCCAAGCAGCAGCCGTCAGCTCCTAACTCTAATGCCTATAGGAAAAAATCTTCACAAGGTCAACGAGGAAAAGCTCCCCCACGTCAAGTCTACAGGCCAACGGGCAAGACCGTCCAATCATCTTTCGAGAATACATATAATCTTCCAAAAAAGACTGCGGACAATCAGACGGAGCAGAATCTTTTTCTTTTAATAAATAATAAAAAGACTTCTCAGCACATACAGATTTCTGCCGATCCTTCAACCAGTACTGCTTCTCATGATTCTCAGTTGAGGGTGGATTCTTCTCATCAGGTAATAGTAGATGCCATTGACTCATCTTTGGCTGCTAACAATTCCAATGTTGATAATTCTAGTATTCAGGCTATGCTATTATGCCTATTTTCTCTCAGCCTGATCATGAACTCATAAACAAGATGGAGTCTAATATATCCCTTGTTTGACTTAAATCCAAAGATATGATGCTAACGTTCCAAAGGAACAAGCTGCTCAGACTAAGGGATACTTATAGGACTCTGAACCTATGAGAGAAGCAAACACTTCTTTGCTTTGCAGGAATTTTCTTTTTTTTTTATAAAGTAATAAAGACTAGTCCCGATTGATGGATGAATGCCAATCTCACTTTCTAATGTTATTGTCATGTTGATGCTATATTAAAGAATAGAATCTCAAAAAGTTTCTGAAAGTCCCATTCTTTAGAATTGTCTTTCTCGTACTGTGTAAACGAACTTCAAGTCTGAATTGTGTACTCAAGAGGAAGCGTCACAGCCTAGGTTTGGGCCACCATCTCTCTCAATCTGTATTCATGACGATATAGGAAGCACCTATGTTAGTCTTTGGCTTTCCAGACAGAACAGACGCGTTAAGCAAGTAAGTCAGTCAGTTCAATGTCATATTAGGGGTTTGAAGCTCGGTAGCTAAGGAAGTGGGTCAAAGCAGGCTACTAAATCGACTATTTCAAGATACTTTTTTTATTTTACGTCTGCTTCGGTCTGTGCTTTGGAGTCTTCGTCCCTCTAGCCCGTAGTCTGTCTATGAGAGCGAGTTCATGTGCTTGCAGTTGTAGAACCATTCGCCTATCCTAAGGGTAAGGGCCATTGCCTTCAGTCGGTAAATAGATCGAGGGGAGGGGGAGTGAGGCTATCGTATCAGATGGGCGATCATCTTCTTATGAAGTTATGGAGGGATATCCAGCAGATCTTTATTAAGCAATGGTTCCAACTCTATCAAATACATGATCGGGGATAGGTCCGGCAATCGAAGAGACAAGCAATCATAGCAGGCACGAAGCACCAGAAAAGGCGTGGAGAACTTCTTTCGTTGAAAGTTCCATAGGGCCCAACGCCTACCATATGGGAGATCGACCTGTGAGGCAAAGGTGCGCCAAAAAAAGGTCTGGTACCAGCCAAGGTGGAGAATTCCCTCATTTACTTGCTTTCTATATTCTAAACTAATTATAGCCCGCCACCTCCCCGGTAGGGCATCTCCTCTTTGACTCCTCTGATCCTGTACCTAAGGACTATGCTTGACTTTTCCATTAACTTCCTCATATCACGTCTTACTGATATCTATCTTATAGGTAATAGAGTCTCAAAGCAGGGTCCCCCCAATGACAGCCCTCTTGTCTACTCACTTTTGGTACTAATACACCTTTGCCTGGTTTCTGTCTTCACTTTATGGCAATTCCCTCGATCTCTGATAAGTCGGCTAATAGAATCCTATATATAGGAAGTAGCTAAAGCATCCTTACTCTCTATAGTCAGTAGCTTTCGCATCCTTTTTATTATCTATGTTCTTACCTCAAGTTTCTTTCCTTAGGCAGGTTTCACACTAAAGTTGAGAAAAGGCATAAGTGATAGAAAAGAAGTGAAAAGAAAAAGAAGTGGCGCTATAGAGTTCGATTCCCTATAATAGAAGTGGCGGGCTTGCTTGCTATTCCCATCTCAATCGATGAAAGAGAACTAGGGGGTGCTTAGAAGAAGCTAGCTTTTAGGTAACCTTTGCTTAGAGGACCGGCTATACTATACTACTAGTGACTTAGATCTTGTGAGAAAGCAGAAAATCGGGTGCCCGCAGCTACTTTAAATGTGAAAGGAGTGAAGTTAGCCTATCAGTAAGCACTCCTTCTACTCTTTAGGAATCCCCTGGAAATAGAATGCTGAAGTGATGGGTAAGCTCAAGTAATCCCTACCTTCCCTAGAGAACTGAGAAGAGATAGAAGTCAGATTAGCTCTCTAAAAAGAGTAGAGAAGAAAGTATAGCTTACCAGAGAGTAAAGACGGGAAAGCCTTACCTCTTACGAGATAGAAAGAACCTCAGAGAACGGAAAGAGCCAACGTCGTAAAGGCAAAGGCAGAAAAGCCTAGGTATAGGTAGCGAAAGTCGAGATACGAGACACGAAGGAGTTAGAAAATAATAGAAGCTGTAACGGAAACAGAGTTTTAGCTGGCTCATTAGAGCAAGTGAAATATGCGTCAAATTGGCTTGGCTTCTTTATAGGATTCTCGTCTGATTGAACAAGAGCGTATGCACCTCCTTTTCTCCTTTATTCCGGGAAATAGATAAGTAAGTGAGTGCCCCGTGTACTTTCCCTATAAAATGGAATGTACTACTTATAGAGAAGAAATCTCAGTTCGAAGGTAAGTAGCTTCCTTTTACAAGCCTGTTTTCACTTCCTTATAGAAAGTAGGCTGCTACCGAACTCATTAGCAAGCGAACGGCATCGCCCTATCTCAACCAGCTCACTACTCACTAAAGTCTATGTGAGAAACCAAGCTATTTCACTCCTGTGGGATTCAAACCCACCGCATAGGCAGCTTTCGAATAGGCCTTGATTACACCCAGTAAGGATGCGAAAGCTACTGACTAAATATAGTCTGGAGCTGGACACCATCTTAAGTAATAGAACTCCCAGTTGTGTTACACGAACCTTTCTTTCTCTCACGAACCTTTCTTTCTCTTCTGAGTTCTCTTAGATGAGAAATGAAAAGAATTAGTCCCACACGAGGTTTGTGAATTAGTGTACGTAGTGCAATCAATGCTCTGGTTCCTAGGGCCGCACCGGCAAGAGAAATAAAGGTAGAACGGGCGGATATAAGTACTGCTTTCGGCTGTTCGGCCTTTGCGCGAATAGCGGCATTCCTTACAGGGAATGGTCCCTTAAAGTCTAACCCACGTTCTTTTGACTCAGTTCATTTAGTAGCAAGGTTCCCGGGACGGCTTTCTGTAACACGGGTAAATTGAAATGGGAAATTGACGGATTTCGGCTGTTATGCTATTGTTTATTTGTCACATTCCATACCTTTCCAGTATGATCTACTACATTTTGTTATTGTAGACCTTCGTTCGCGCTGACCCTTCGCTGCCTACTTTGGCCTATTGGTGAACCTCTAAAAGCTGCCCTTCTAAGTTAGCTCATCTATCAAAACCTCTAACGACTCTTTACTATGAAGCTCCTTCTCAGTACAATCGTGTCAGTCGATTCGCTCATGTCATGTAACTCATCTAAAACTTAGAAAACAGAAAAAGGAGACACATCATGTCATCTCGCTGAACCTACTTCGCTATTAGCAGCTAATCGCACTACGAAGAAGATGCGGAGGAATCACCGAAGTTTAAGCTTTAAGCCGCTAAGGCGAATAGGACGAATGAAGGCGAGCAAGAAGCAGCTAACTTTACGAAGGATTCCTTTGTGCGATAGCGACGAAGAAGGTGGCAGGTCCGATAGGCGAAGAAAGTTTATAGGCGAACAAAGGCGAAGGGATTGGCATGTATACCCGCTATTCCTTGATAGTTAGTATTGGTTCATGCGGGGAAATAAATGTGCGGAGAGGAGGGTCTTTCGATCAGCGGGGCTTCTTCCTCGAGTCCTGTCATGATCGCGACGGTATCCGGACACTTCGGGGAGTCTAGTTGTCGCATGAGGAATCGAAGGGACTGGTGGGTGGGAGATGCTCCACTTGATCAAAGTAGGTGAGCCGCTACGCGTCGAACCTGCGTGCTTTAAAAATGCAGGTCTATTTCATAGATCTTAGGAGAAACTCTGCCAGTTATCGTACTTAGAGAAGTACTCGGTACGGGTATACGCCATCTAGTCAAAGTGTTAGTTGGGGGTTGGGGGTTGGGGGTCCTTTTGGCCTGTGCCGCCGAACCGGTCAATCATAAAATGAAGGATAGAAAGTCTCCCTTGACTCAGGCAGGGAAGGAGGCGCACCCACGGGACAAAGAGTGGCACAAGAGAGGCGAGAGGGACAATGGACCTCTAGTAGGGAACACCTCATATTGACCACCAGTACGAGAGGGATGGAGGCATGAACAACGTGTGAACCACCGCTATGAGGGTACGTGTGGATCGCTTCGTGTGGATCCCCGGGAGGTACGTATGGGTGCGCCTTCATGTTGACCGCCGCTACCTATACTCAGTATACTCTATAAAGGCGGAACATGGATACATCTAAGTCGTCTCCAAACTACATTCGCACTAACCCTGTCTAAACGTTCCTGAACCCTTGCAAGATCTTTTCGCTTGTTGCACCACGTAAAAGCAGGCCCCTGAAAAGTCAAATCACTCTAACCACAAGTAGACATAATATTGTTGAAAAGTAAACATCTGTTCATAGAAACCCTCCTCTCCTCCTAAGACCGAAAATCCCGCATCTATTGATTCTATTGGGATCGGTAAAGAAAGATAGGGAAAGGCTAGCAAAGTGGAAAGGCCCACAGAAGAATCTATGACGTTTTGCGTGTGCGTGGTGTCGTTCATTTCCAAAATTTTTGAGAAATTCCAGGATCAAAACGGTGGAGTAGCCTGGTATCTCATTTGCTTGCATTGAGCTTCATGGGGTCTTTTCTCATGATGGTGAAAGAGGCGTCTCGTCGAGGTCTTTGATGTGTTTTGTTGAATAGTTGGACTTTTCTCATGTCGTCAACGTACACTTCAATCGAAGGCCCAATTTTTTCTTTAAAAATTCTGTTGACCAAAGGCTGGTATGTGGCGCCAGCTTGAGTCCGAAAAGCATTACTTTGTAACAGTGGAGGCCGTCCTCAGTTATGAGTGAAGTCTTTTCCTGGTCGTCAGGATTCATGGCGATTTGCTTGTAGAAAAAGCATCCATGAAACTAAGGAACTTATGGCCGGATGATGAGTCGACAAGTCTGTCCATGTAAGAGAGTGGAAAGCGATCCTTTTCTTATGAAAGTGTTCTACCGCACACATATCAAGAGGCTACTCGCCAGCTAGGTCAGAGATTGGAGAAACATTTGGGACAGCGGTTTTTCTGCTCGAACAGCACAATAGGACAGGCCTTGTTAAGATCTGTTAATGTCTACCCACATTCGCGACTTCCCATTGGACTTCTTAACCATGACCACGTTGGCAACTCAATAAATCTGGGTAATGGACTTCTCTGATGAAGTAGGCGGAGAGTAATTTGTTGACCCCTACCTGGCTGGATCGAAGCCTCGGTTCTATAGTATTAGCCGCTATCGCGACTCTGCCCCTGTATGCAATTGTGTCTGATAAAAATCTCATATATTATATCTGTTTGGTTAGTATAGCTTGATGAGTCACATTTAAGTTCAGTTATGTGTGATGGCAGAAGAGAAGAAGCGAAGCTCCCTGGCTGACGGGCTCCTGGCGAAAATTGAAGCATTGGCTCTGAGGAAATTGGCGATGTTTGAATGGGATCCTCTATTCTCGCCATGACCTCCTCTTTCGGAGCCGTATGCTGAGATGGTTTGTTCATTTTCTGTTAATTTCGAGCCGACTTGTGTAACCTTTTCTTTTATGGCTCGTCATCATACAATTGCATTGTGGTAGGTGTAGGTTGCCCTACTGGTTGAGCTTTTCTACGGGTGTACTCGCCCCGTCTATGTCTATATAAGGAGTCATAAATGTATCATGGTGATGGATAAAATTGATTTTGCAAAGCTGCTGCTGGTTTTGGTTCGTCTTATTCTTTATGGTCGCCAGTTTGAGCTGCTGGTAGGCCTTGCAAGTAATAACTTCGACGTAGCTCCCCGCGTCAACCAAAATGCGGTTGACTTTTAAATTGGAGATCACGGCGGATACGCCTATCGGAGAATTCCCGGTGTCTTGGAGGATAGCAAAATCTTCTTAAGTAAAGGTGATCGACCATTTCTCCCGTTGCTTCAGACATTTGGTGGGGGCTTCCAATCCTGGCGCCTGGACACTGCGCAGATGTCTCTTCCGCTTCGACTTCACTTTATGTACTCTGGCGTCTTAGCCGCGAAATCTCATATTCAATCTTCTTTTGCATCGTTTGCCTATCGGTTCAGCGACTACGTGCCCTTCAACTCTCGGTCAGCGGATCCTGCTTACTAAGAGTTTCTTATCTGTTGGAAAGTGGAAAGTTCTGTTAGGTTCTTAGTAGCAATCGGCGACCCTTTTTTTCTTTTACTTCACAGAGCTTTTCGTCTCCTTGATAGCTGGAAGTTCTCCAAAAGTATGAAAAGCTGGAGGACTTTGTACCATCCATTCCGGTGTGGTTGGATTCTGTTCAACAGCCCAAGGACTTGGAGCGCATCTTTTGTTGTTTCCACTGCTTGAAGTGATTGCTACGACCACGAAGAAACGACAAATCCCAACTACAGATATATAAGAGCCAGAACTGCTAAGGGCATTCCATCCAGCGTAAGCATCTGGATAATCTGGAATGCGACGTGGCATACCCGAAAGCCCTAAGAAATGCATGGGAAAGAAGGTCGGATTAACCCCGAAAAAAGTGATCCAAAAATGGATTTGACCTAAAGTTTCAGGATATGTTCGACCAAAGATTTTACCTACCCAATAGTGAAATCCTGCAAATAAAGCAAAAACGGCTCCCATAGAAAGTACATAATGGAAATGTGCAACCACATAATAAGTATCATGTAGAGCAATGTCTAGCCCAGAATTTGCCGGAACTATTCCAGTGAGTCCCCCTATGGTGAACAAAAATATGGACCCTACAGCAAATAACATGGGTGTTTTGTATTGTATCGAACCCCCCCACATGGTAGCGATCCAACTAAAGATTTTGATTCCAGTGGGGACAGCTATGATCATGGTAGCTGCGGTGAAGTAGGCACGGGTATCAACGTCTAAGCCCACAGTAAACATATGATGAGCCCAAACAAGAGATCCAAGAACACCTATACTGATCATGGCATAAACCATGCCTAGATACCCGAAGACCGGTTTTCCCGAAAAAGTCGAAACGATATGACTTATGATACCGGATCCAGGCAGAATGGGAATATACACCTCTGGATGACCGAAGAACCGAAAGAGATGCTGGTATAATATGGGGTCTCCCCCTCCAGCGGGATCAGAAAAGGTTGTATTAAAGTTTCGATCGGTTAATAACATGGTAATTGCCCCTGCCAGTACCGGAAGTGATAATAAAAGTGGGAATGCTGTCACTAGAACGGACCACACAAATAGGGGTGATCTATGCATAGTCATTCCAGGTCCACGCATGTTGGAGATAGTTGTTATAAAATTGATAGAACCTAAAATGGATGAAATACCAGATAGATGAGGACTAGAAATTGCTGAATCAACTGCTCCTCCAGAATGGCTGGTAATACCACTTAAGGGCGGATAGACCGTCCACCCAGTGCCACTACCCACTTCTACTAAGGCTGGGCTTAATAGGAGCAAGAGACTTGGTGGCAACAACCAGAATGAAATATTATTTAATCGTGGAAATGCCATGTCAGGCGCACCTATCAGAATCGGAACAGACCAATTACCAGATCCACCTATCATCGCCGGCATAACCATAAAAAATATCATTAAAAAAGCGTGAGCCGTGATTAAAACATTATAAAGTTGATGATTCCCACCAAGAATTTGATCGCCGGGTCGTGCTAATTCCATACGAATCAGTACTGAGAAGCATGTGCCCATCACTCCAGCAATGGCACCAAAGATGAAATATAGAGTCCCTATATCCTTGTGGTTAGTGGAGAACAGCCATCGGACCGGATTTGTCGTAAAATTGAGATTCTTTCGTTTTCTTCCTTATCAGAGAGGGTTGTTGAGCGGGGCTTCTTTTTGAAAAAGGGGGAGTGAGGATTGGGGAAGGTCCGGAAAGCCCTCACTTTATTGATGGGGCATTTGGATCCTTCCTCTCGACAAAACAGAAAATACCAAAAAGTTCGAATTCACACATGGATTCACAAGAAATCGAGAGTTTCTAGTAATAGTAGGTATGTATTACTTTCCACTCCCAGCCAACAAAGATCGTGATACATCGCCGCAAGTAATTGCACGTTGTCCCCCGGCACTAAGGCGTCTATGACGTCATAGGCATTCTTTCCGGGCGGCAACACCACATTATTATTGGTAAACAGCGGCGACTCTTTCGCTCAGCTGCTCCTTTATGGTATTTGCAACTGACTCATCCACTTTCTCCGTATAGTTGTGGATTGTTAAATTGCGTAGCCGGGCGACTCGCCAGCTGGCTAAGATTTGGAGAGCCGCAGGTAACGCTAATCCGGAAAGTAATTGGATGGTATAATTTAAGATGGTATCGGACATGTCAATGAAATAAAGACTTTTTGAGAAATTCAAATGATAAAAAAGAACTTGTGCTATGGCTTTTGCGCGATTGTTACTTACGATATTTCTGTCTTCTCAATTTGCTTAGATGAAAATGGTACCACTCCTTCCCCTTACACCCCTTAACTCTGAGCTATCTAGCCGAATCGATCAGACTCAGTCCCATCGCAGTATGGTGGATATTTCGGAGATAAGTAAAGTTCAGTAAGAAATTGGATAGATAGAGAGTACGGGCTGTTCTTTTGTTTTGTTTCGTGTTGTCCTCTTTAACTCGTTGACTCAGTCGGCCTTACTTAGGCCTTAGGTAGAGTCCTGGTAAGGTAGAGAGGGATAGGATCTCTAGTCCGGTAAGCTTGTAGTGGATGAACTTGCAATGGCTCTAGCTGATTGAGATAGGTTGCCTTATTCTGTATGTAGAGTCCCGGTTGCGGGCTCATTCCCATTCACAGGCACCTCAGCCAAAGCAGATATCCTTTCAGAGTGAGCTAAACTACCATTCAATTTCACTCTCTTTAATACACTCCCTTTTGATGTTAACGAAGGAAGAAGCAAGTCAAGTGGCATCAAGAGCATCCATCACACAAGTCTTTCCCTCAGTATCAATGAGAACGAGCCCCAACTCCAGAGTCTGTAAACTCATCTCCTTCGTCCTTGCCTTCACTTGACTTCCTCGTGTAGTAACTTTCACTTGCTTCCTCTCACAGTCCATCGCTCTAGTGTCTACTAGAAAGAAGTAGTAGTCTTAATCGGTTGACTAGAAGCCTATCTCACGCCCCTTCCTCCTAGCTCTAGCTATCCAAGTCCCATATTAAGTTGAATCAGATCTAGCAGCGCTCACTACTGAGGCGAAAGAAAGGAGCAAGATACGGCCGCCGGAAATTCTCGCGCAGGAACAAGCGTAGGCCTGTAGCGCGCCCTTCAACCAGGAAGAAGTGCTTTTCTTGGCGAAGCGAGGAAGCACAGTTGCGCGCCTCTCCATAGCCCCTCTATACTCTAGAGGCTATTAGTACCAAGCTTCCAGCTTGCTGTGTAATTTCATAAAGAAAGGTGTGTGAACCTCAGCGAGTCCGGGTTTCATTTCAAACTAGCCTCCTGGACTGAACCTACCTTCTTAATAGGTTATAACTATCAAGAAAGTAGGAATGGCAGAGAAAGAGATGCACTTTCTTGAGTTACAGACAAGGAACTCCATTCTGTTGACTCTACCAGATAGAATAGAACCCTTATTTTTTCATAGTCTAGTCAAAAGAAGAGTTTGATCCTGGCTCAGAAGGAACGCTAGCTATATGCTTAACACATGCAAGTCGAACGTTGTTTTCGGGGAGCTGGGCAGAAGGAAAAGAGGCTCCTAGGGTTTACGAGAATCATATATAAGATCTCGTCTAAAGGCAGAGGTGAGCTTTCTCACTATACAATGTAAAAAAAGGACCAACGACGATGAAGGAGGAGTAGGAGCTAGCTTTAATTGAAGTAGGGGCGGAATCGAAGCGAAGAAATTCTGAGTTCATGCCACGACGATCTATATGGAAGGGCAGTTTTTTTTGATGCATTCCTGTTGAGAATGAAGAAGAAGAGAGATCTTCTTTTGAACAGGAAAATTGGGTCACATCTTCTTCTATTTTGCCGGAATTCGTTGATTGCTCCGTACGAATTTACAATGGAAAAACTCCTGTTCGTTGTAAGATCACTGAAGGAGGTCATCAATTTGGAGAGTTTGCTTCTACACGGAAACGAAGATCTTCGAGAACTAATATTGGACCGGGAATAAAAAAGGGAAAAAAGTCAAGTCTAAGCGCATATGGCACGAAAAGGAAATCCGATTTCGGTAAGACTTGATCTGAATCGTAGTTCAGATTCAAGTCGGTTCAGTGAGGGCGACCGCGAAAGTCACCGAAGGGGTCAGTCTTTTCCTTCACCCCATATAAAAAAAGGCGGGGAAGGGCGTTGCAGATGTCCGGGACGGACACGACTTCTTCTAACGCTAGAAGACCACTGGAAGACACCCGGGACCAGAGCATGTCGTGAAAGAAGCACACTGGGCGGGCGTGCTTCGACCGTGTCTCCGGGGCACAGTTGAATGTAGATATCATGAACGCGAGGTGCAGGATACCAGGCCGAGAAAGCCGGGCAACCACTCCCCTATGTGCCAATCGCTAGTGCAGCCAGGGCCCCGGCGCCCAGCTTCGCTGGAGAGGCCTCACCTGATCTGAGAAGTGCTAATTCAGTTCGGATAGACTTCATTCAAGAACGCCGTCGCCCTTGGAATCAATAAGAATGGCCCAAATCAAGGAATGAAAGCTGGGCCTAGTGGATCAAGTGGCCCAACTACTAGGAGTAAAACAAAGGAAGAATACAGGTACCAATGATGACAGTCAAGCATGTTCTTTTGCTTTAGATGCACATGATAAAGGGGACCTCTGTCATTTTATCTTGTATGTGGGAAAAGACAAACACACAAAAAATTAGGTGCTGTGGATACACAAAGATACACACAAATGCCTTCAATCTAGGGAAATCAAACACTACACTTACAAATTCTTGTCTGAGAAGATATTTAATCAAGTCAGGGTTAATCCAGAGATCCCAGTTAAGGCAGTTCAAGACCAGATCCAACGTGACTTAGAGCTTTAGATATCTATGAGCAAAGCTTTCAGAGATAAAGCTAAAGCTGAAAGAGAGATTAGAGGAGATCACGTTTTGTAGTATTCTATGCTTAGAGATTATGTTGTTAAGTTACAGTCTACAAACCCTAATACCACTGTCAAGATTGCAGTTGAAAGGAATACTGATCCTTCTTTGCCTACTAGGGTGTTTCATAAAATATATGTTTGTTTGGGAGCATTAAAACTGGGTTTTAGAGCATGTAGAAGAGAGCTGTTAGGCTTAGATGATGCTTTTATGAAGGGGCCATTTTCAGGCCAAGTATTGGCAGCTTGGACTTGATTCAAACAATGGAATTTACCCATTGGTCTATACCTTGGTTGAAGCTGAAAGTAAGAGTTCATGGTGTTGGTTCTTACAGTGTTTGGGTGATGACATAGATCTGTATCCCAATTTAAATTTCACATTCATCAGTCATAGATAAAAGATTAGTATTATGCTTCACTTATTGAATTCTTAACTATTGTATTATATGAATTCGTAATTGATTAATGAATTGGTTCATGCAGGGTATCATTCCAGCCATTAAAACTGTGTCCCCAAGTGTAGAACACAGATATTGCTTGCGACACATACATGAAAATATGAAGCGTATATTATATGAATTCACAGTAATTTTGATTAATGATATTGGTTATGCAGGGTATCATTCCAGCCAGTTTTAAAAACTGTGTTCCCAATTGTAGAACACAGATATTGCTTGCGACACTACATGAAATTATGAAGCGGGGGATGGTTGTTTTCCGTAGTGTGGACAAGGAAAAAAAGGATGATATTTGTTTTGTGAGAGGTCTGCATTTGATATACATGTGTGTGGTTTTGGTGGTTTGAAAAAGGGTTTGTTGTGAGCTGAAGATAGTAGGATTCATAAGGCCACATGTATGGTTTGAACATGTGTACTACCACTCGGATAATTTGGGGCGATGTTAAGCATGTTGTCAGGGGGAGTTCCATTATGTTTGGGTGGGAGTAGTAGTTCTTTGGTTAGGGGATGTTTTGTCTTCGATGGTGGTAGGGAGTTGGGATGGGGGGAGGGGGGGTAGGCTGGCGTTTAGGGTTGATCGTGTAGGGTAGTGGTGTCTTGGTTAACTGGGAATGTGGGAGTGTGGGTTGTATGTTTAAGGGTCTAGATGATTCCTTATGCCAGGTTGGTTGGCTCAACATCATCTGGATGGTTCTTCTTTAATGGTATATATTTTTTTTTTTAGTAAAAATTTAAGTATATACGGCAAAAGTATAAAAGGACAATAGTCAGTTGGAGTGGATTATTACCCCTTTTTTTTTTTAGAGTTTACTTTATGGAGTAGGTAGTATTGCCTAATGAAGTGAATAATGAATGTACCAAAGTGGGCATTTGATAAATTTATTGGTCTTTGACCCCTTACTGGCAACAAGAATCATGGAATCCATAAAGAAATAAGCTCATTTGATGAAAGTGCAATGGAAAAATGGAGGGAAATAAGTATCAATCTCAGCTTCATTTGGTGTTCAGTATGTTGTGAACTGTAAGTGACTAGGTCTTGTTCATGTAGGGAAAAAGGATAATGGGATATTGTCAGGGATTCCTTTTTTGTTAGCAATGTCTGTTCGTTGTTGCGGTTTGTTAGAATTTGGCTTCTGAATGTTTGGGAGGCTTCACCCCCATTAAGCGGGTTTTGTATTAGTAAGGTTTGTTAAAATCCGTGTTATTTGTTTGTTATTGTTTTGAACTTCAATGGATGGTGGGTATTGGTGGATTATCTGTGTCGCGCAATGGGTAGAGTATCAGTAGAAAGAAGACTAGAAGAACAAATTAATGGGAGAGTAGAAACAGAAAGTCAGAACAAGGTGAGAAGTTCCTACTTGTCCACACAACACAACTCTTTACCACCAATTGCTCTGGTTTTCGGTAGGCAAGACAGGAGACCCAAAGAAGAAGGAAAAAAAGGAAGGGAATAGAAACGAGAGGGGGGTCTCCTAACAGTTTATTTGGAGAAAATGAACCGTTTGTGAAAATGGGAAGGAAGATGGTTGTTTTTTAATATTTAATACTGAGCAGAATGGGAAGAATACAAAAGAAGAAGGGAACAGAACAGAAGGGAAAAGAACCAAATTACTTGTTTTAATCTTGCGGTTAGGGAAAAACATTTAGGGACATAATAAACGGCTACATGCAACAAGAGGACCCAACAAGACGAGTCTCCACAAAATGCAAACAACATGTAGTTATTTTGAGTTTCAAGTTTTAAAGTGTGTCTTTGATTTAAACATCATGAAATTGGTTTTTTTTTTTAATTTTTTTATTTTTTTTTTTTTTGTTAAATAAAAGGTTTTTTTTTTTTTAATGTATTTGGCAAATTTAATACAGGGGGGGGAAAGACAGTTAGGTTGTTTTATTAGTTGGTGCAATCTAGGCAAGCACCACACCGACCAAAGCAGGAAACTGCAGGGTTGTAGTTGGTCAAGCTGGTTCAGGTGGATCACGTACGTGTGGGTTGCTGTTATAAGTTTGTTCGCTAATGATTATGAGGTGGTTGCGGGTGTTGGGGGTTAGGGTTTGTTGGTAGTGATGTCGTTTTTGTCTTTGTTGTCCTGTTTCGTTTGGTTTGGTGTATTTTTGTTTGTTGGAATAAAGTCATTTTTTGTTTTTTGGAATGTCATAAGGTTCATCCCCAATAGTAGATGGACCAACCAAGGAGATGGAGTAAATAATTAAAAAGTTAAGGTAGGAATTAGTCCACAAAAAAAAAAACAACTCCCACTCAACCTGTGCATAGTCAACCTTCAAACACAAGTCTCAGTTGCGATAAGTAAGTCACAGTGACCTAAAACCAAAAAGGATGCAGATGGAATGAGAACAAAGAGAAATAGGTGCTGGTTATCTATCTCCAACTCTGTCATTTAATAAGTGCAACAGGTTGGTTGCAATGTGATGTGAATGGTCTTTTATGTTATTCCAAAATATAAAGAAAAAATAAAACTATTTTGTTTGTTTGTAAACAAGGTTTCATAAGTGGACAAAACATATAGTTTACATTTGGTTGGCAAAAACAAAACATCAAAGTTCACATTTGTGGCAAACATCAAAGTCCACATCTGTGGCAACTATTCTAAGTCCCTTTTTACTATTGCCAAACTTAAAAGTCATTAGGTGGTTAAATGGAATGTTTACGCTACTTGTGGTTGTTGTTCATGAATAATTTCACTTGTTTATGACTGATTTAGTTATTCGTGCATATTTTTACTTATTCTGGAAAAAAAACAACTCAGTAACATGAGAGGTTATACATAGTTGGTCCTTGATGTGAAAACCGGGTTATGTCGTTTGGTCCCTATATAACATCGATTGTTGTTTGTTAAACCTGTTGATAGGTTTCATACTTCACTTAATGGCCATATAAGTAAAAGCCACGCATTAGTTGCAAAAACATGTCTGTAGCATGAGAGGTAACACAGTTGGTCCTTGACGTGAAACCATTTTTGCTCGTTTGGTCCTTATATAACAGTGATTGTTGTTTGTTACATATATTACTATGTTTCATAGTTTCATTGGCGGGAAAAAGGTTAGTCTTTTGGCGGGTAAATGAAGAATTTTGGTTTTTCCTTACACGATTAGTCCCTGAAACCCAATTACACCATTGGACCGTCAAACTGAGATACACCATTGGACCTACAATTCCTCAAACCCAAGTATTTAAATGGATACCAGATTTACCATTCGAACACACTGTATCTCGCCCTCTGATTCTCACCCACCAAACACGATACCTCAAACAAAATGGTAGCAAGTGCAACAAGTGATAATGGTAAGTTTTTGGTTGACGAAGACATGTCTTGTAAGAAAATTTGACCTTTGGCTGGAGAAATCATTGTAATGATACGCAAATGTATTCAAAAGACAAAGGCAGCATCATGTAAGGCTAAGTTGATGCATCTGGAGGATGACATGGGTTGGTACACTGATGAAAAGAGGGCACAGGCAGAAAAGATTGATGATGATTTGAGGGATATAGCTTACTATATTGTCGAAAAGGCGGTGAAAAATATAAAGATGATGAATGACGTTGGTGTTTCTTTTTTTAGAAAGACAACGTTTATTGAAAGAACCAAACATACACAACAAATGGCAACCCACCTTCTTAACAAGACAATCAACAAGGATGGATCCCAAGCAAAAAAAAACAAGATACAATTACAAAGAAATAGAACCTAACAAAACAAATAAAAAAACTAAGGCAAAATCATGTTTCATAAGGAACCACGCCTAAACAGCCAACACAATTGCTAAACAAACTTTGGCCCACTTAAAACTAATACTACAATCCTAAACCAGGATGTTTGCAAAGAGGCACAAATTGTAGCAGCCAAACACTAAAACTTGCAGCAACCAAACACAAAAAATGCAGCGGCCAAACACTAAAACTTGCAACAACCGAACATAAAAAATGCAGCAACCGAACACAATAAACTGCAAATACAGTCACAATGACAGCAGACTCACATAAACTGCATCCGAACACAATAAACTACTGATATTGTTGCTGCAAAACTTGAACTCGTCTCTCTTGTCTTCCAACTAAAACTCACAAAGCTGCACATTGTTGCACACTGTTACACACTCTTATAGGATCAGTATTGTAGACGACATCTTATAGGATCCCGAAGCCATAAGTGCCAATCTAACTCATATTTCTTTTTCGTCCTTCTAAAAATCCACTCGTAACTTTTAATTTGAATATCTTGAACTATTTTGTTTGTACTTGAAACTTTCCCTTGAAAAACTCGCATATTTCTTTCCTTCCAAATGTAATACCCGGTGGTCCAAATTACCGCTTGCCAAACATGAATTCCAAAACTAGGAATATTTACGTTACCATTCAATGAAAACATTTCATCAATGGTGAACGCGTTGACATTCCCGATCTTTCACTAGTTAAACATTTTTTCCCACACATTCATTGCAAGATCGCACATCACCAAGCTATGGTTACATCAACTTAGATTAAATCAGTGTTTATTTCCCATTAGTTCATTAGCACAGATCTCGCACATCACCAAGATTGTAAGGTTACATATCTGATTTTCCTCTAAACTGTGCCATCCCAACAAGGATTTAGTGATAAAGTTGTCCAAGCGCGATTACCCAGTATGTTTTGATCAAGTGCTCCTATAAGAACAGAATGTCTGCTCTGCTAAATAGCTCTAGCACTAATAATTATACTCACACATTTTAGTTTGGTACCTAGACTTATTCACTTATCATCCTATGGTTTCTGGTGTGCGTGAGACGAGGTGCGTCTTTTGTTGATAGTTTTACTGCCTTCAACTCCACTTCTGCGTCTTGGGATGTGAAGGTTAATAATCCTGGACATGCTTTTGTGTAATGGTGTTGCTTATATACATGATCATGTCCTAATGAGGGTGTCAGCTATATCTGAAAATAAAAAAAATGCATTAAGAAAAGTAAAAATTTTGCAAATAGCCCATAATAATCTTCTGTCTCTTTACACATCTTTCCCTCTAAGATTTCTAACCCGATTGCCCAATTCTCCAGTCCCCAACTTTTATCTTACCCCCCTTACCCAATTTCCCATTAGTTTTGGCCGCCGTTCATACACCCTAATATTCTTTCGATCTTCTAAATGGTATCACACATCTATATCTTTAAATTTAGCGGATTCCTTTACAATTACATCTCAATATCGCGCAAACCATCTATAACACCAAGAAAAAACCAATATTGACTAGCCATTGTGCCCACTTACTACTTAACAAACGCAAGTGGAGCCCACAATAAACTCTATAACTAAGTCAATTCATATACCTTTGCATGGGATTATTAATGATATATTTCTGCCAAGAGACAACCCCCATTGTCCGCACGCGACGCCTCTACCGTCTTTACCACCCTATCCAGCTAACATCACGCGTAAACCCTGACCATTAATCACCGTAAATACTCTTTATTTTTATCAAGCTCCTTCCGAACCGGAAGTCTTCCTTCTAAAGCTCTCCAAATAAATATACTCACTTTCTTAGGTACCCACTTATTCCATAAGGTTTCTTGTGCGCCATTCTCCACACGTAGAATTTTCTCCTCCACTATCTTCGACAAGGCTTTTACCGTAAATCCTCCATCATCTTGTAACGTGCATCTCCATCGGTCCCTAAAATCATTAGAAATAACAAATTTTGCAATATCAATAATAACTCTTCAAACTCTTTACACACTATCCCTCTAAGATTTCTAACCCATTCCCATTCCCAACCCCAACTATTATCTACCCATTTCCCCTTTTTGGCCGCCCTACCCTCCTTTCTACGATCTAAATGGTACAATATTGGAAACCTATCACATAACCTCATATCGCCAACCCATCTATCAACCCAAAAACCAATATTACTACCATTGCCCACTACTCCTACAAACGAGGATGGAAACTCTATACCTAAGTCAATCATATCCTTTCCTATTTTAATGATATTTCTCCAAACACCCCCACCACTCGACGCCCCGCCCACCCCCTAACATCACTAAACCCACCATAATCACCGTAAATACTCTTAATAACCTTAACCCATAATGGGCCTCCTTCATCCTTGAATCTCTACCACCACTTACCTAGAAGTGCCAAGTTTTTGCTCTTAAGGAGCCGATATTTAACCCCCTTCTACATGTGAGGCTAGCAAAACGTCCCATTTAACCCACGCTAATTTTTTACCCTCGCTCATCCCTCCTCAAAAAAACCTTTTACGAATACTCTCAAGATGTTTTATCACACTCAATGGCACACTGAACATCGAAAAATAGTACAATGGCAAGCTTCCTAGAACTGATTTAACGAGAGTTAGACGTCCCCCAAAGGACATCAATTTTGCTTTCCACTCGGCTAAACGATTTTTAAATTTCTCAATGACGGGTTTTCAAGCTCCGATACGACTCATGTTCTCACCAATTGGCAAAACCAAGTATGTAAAAAGGAACTCTCCCACGCTACACCTCAACCATCTCGCCATTTCACCTATTTCGGTATCATTAACCCCAACCTCATAAATCTTACTTTTATTTAAATTCACTCGTAACCCGGACACCTCCTTGAAACATTTAAGAATGCACATAAGAGGCTTTGCATTATCCTTACTCTACTCGCCAAGAAAAATGGTATCATTCGCATATTGGAGATATTGTTACCCACCTTTAAGCCCTTAAAAATACCTTTTTTGACCGCCTCCCTTACCATGACATTTAAACCTTTGGTCTCCAAGATCAACAAAAAAGGTGAAAGAGGGTCACCTTGTCTAACCTCTCTTTTCAAACAAAATTCATCCGAAGGAGACCCATTCACTAATATTTACATCGTAGCTGACAAGAGAAAACTTTTCACCTAATTGCACCATCTCTTACCAAAACCCATTCGCTTCTTATGTCTAATAAGAATCTCTAATTTATGCTATCATAAGCTTTCTCAAAATCTACTTTGAATACTAACCCTCTTTCTTTTTTTATCTTTAGCTAATCCATTGCTTCGTTTGCAATTAGAATTCCATCAACAATAAATCTCCCTTTTATGAAAGCATTTTGGACATCGCCCACTACTTTCTTCACTCTTTTCGCTAGTATTTTTGCAACTATCTTATAATAGCTACCAACAAGACTAATGGGTCGAAAGTCCCCAAGCCCAATTAGATCCGCTACCTTTGGTACTATAGTTACAAAAGAGGCATTACATGCCCTCGATATCTCCATTGTTTTCTAAAACCATATAATCGCAGTTAGTAAATCCGGTTTTATAATCCCCTAAAGTTTTTTAATGATCTTGAAATTAAAACCATCCGGACCTGGTGCTTTATCTCTTCCATACCCACATATAGTATCCCATATTTCCTTTTTAGTGACTTCCTGCTCTAGTAAACGCGCTTCTTTTGTTGAAATCTTCTTGACTTTATTACTACAAAAGATTGGCCGAATCGCCGTTCTTTCCGAAAATAAAACTTTGTAGTGTCTCGTCACTTCTTTTTTAATCAAATTAGGATCCTCATGCCACACCCCATTCACCATAAGACCTCTAATATTGTTTTTATTATTTCTCCTTTTTACAGATGCGTCGAAAAACTTTGAGTTTTAGTCACCTTCCACATCCCATTTCACCCTAGCTTTTTGTCTCATCATGCTAACCAACTCCTTTTCCTTTTCAACCAATAGCCCCTTGCTTCCAACCAAATCGCTTTTTCACTTTCATTTAAAGGACTATTTTCTACCTCTAATTCCCACCTTATCGCCTCTTTTTTATGTCCTTTTATTTTCTCCCGAGTCGTTCCAAACCTTTCTTTGCTCCATTTCCTAATATCGTCTTTAACATTTTTAAGTTTGTCTCTAAGTATACAATCTGGATGTCTACTTCTAGTACTCTTTTTCCAAGCATTTTCCACAACTTGCTCAATACCTATTTCTAAATGTCAAAAAATCTAAACGGCTTGGGCCCAAAATTTAGCTCTATGTATTTTAAGACAATAGGACAATGATCTGATAATTTCCGATCTAATGCCACCACCAAAAGGTTGCCCCATAAACTATAAAAACCTCATTCATCAAGAATCGATCCAGTTTGCTAAATTTCATACCGTCATCACTAACTCAAGTAAATTTCCAACCTCTCATGGAACCTCTACAAGCCTTGCATCATTGATAAACTCATTGAAATCATTCATCTCTCTAACATTAATTTGAGAGTTTAATCTATCGTCCCATCGACTAATCATGTTTAAATCCCCAAAAATACACCAAGCACCACCCATTTTTTCCATTAACCCTGCAATCCTCCCCCAAAGTGAAGCTTTTTGAGCTCTAACATGTGGTCTGTAAATACACACTAAAAATACCTTACCCACTTTACCTTTCCATTCACCTTTGATGGCTATAAACCTCTCATCACCCATTGCTTCCTTACATGTAAACGTGCTCGAATCCCACATTAACATAATACCTCCCGAGCTTTAATTGGCCGGTAACTAAGTGAAACCGCACCCCTTACCACCCCATAACTCCTCTACCCAACCCTCTTCCACCAACCCACTCTTCGTTTCTTGCAACCTGGTGACATTCATTGTTCATCTCGAATAATAGAGCTAACCCATCCTTTTTTCCCCGCCTCACCTAGACCTCTTACGTTTAAGGATATAATCTTCATAAAAAAATACTAGAGCGAAACAAAAATAGTACCTGCCACTTTCAAACTCACTGCATATTACCTACTGTCCCATTCCCTGCTTCATTATTCGCAATGTTGGCCCCTATATTCGGACCGTCCTCTTCCGCTAAGGCCCATGACACACCAATCTCCTTACTAATCTCATTAACCCGCTCAACACTAATGCTACAGCTTCTGTTATCCGATTCTGCTCTCTCTGAACCTTTGAACACAAACACCCTTTCGTTTTCTTCAACCACTTTATGGGACTCTTTGCAAGCATCAGACATTCCTTTTGTCCCATCACCCAATCCCGTCGTTCCCATTTGTCTTGCAACCTTCATTGTTTTTTTATAACTCCTGCTACCTATTTTCTTTCTTCCATTATTCTTCTCGTCATTCCTCAACCCCTGATCAAACTTATTTGTGATATTATATTCTTCCAGCACACTCTCAATGTTTGCTTTCCTTTTTTTCCTGCTTTTTTCGCCTCCGCTGCCAAATGCAATTGAGGGAGAGCCTTCTATTTTCTCTGCTCTTATTATTGTATCGTCAATAATAAGATCCTCTTTATCAATAGATGTTGCTTGAATTTGATCCCTTTTACTCTGATGTTGATTGATACTTCCTGTTAGTCCCATAATATTATTTATTACTTGCTCATTTTCATTCCCCCAAGCCCAAAGTCTTATGTGTTTAACTTATCTCCACAAAGCCCAAACTTTGTTTCTACATGGGTTATACACTCTTCGTTCACCACAGGCCTAACATTCATATTTTTGTTCAACTCATCTAGTTCACATGACCCAATGTTCATTTTAGTAATATGATCACTATGTTGCACGTTAACTTCTTTGTTCTTTGAACAAACTGCCTCGTTTTTATAATCACACCATTTACTATTCTCTTTTTTGTCCACAGGTTCCTTAGGTGTTTCATTCTTCTTAGCCGTTATCTTTTTCTTGGAATACCCATCATCATCCTCAAAAGAATCACTAACTTTAGTCCCTATCGAGGCCCTAGATTCTCCCTCTTCTCCTATATTCCGTCTAGCTATCTCCGGCAACCGAAAACCACCACCACATTTGTTATTTTCATCACCAGTTTCCTCTATCCAAACTATCGTCATCACTGTTAGAGTCTTCCCCACTTTCACCACCATCTCCATCCGAAATATCCATGCCCTTTGAGTCTTCTCCCTTCTCTGGTTCGTTCTTTGCTTGATTTACTTCATTATTCTCCTCTATGTCGACAAATGATATATCCATTACTTCTTCTATCACCTTTATTTTAAAGCTCTTACCTTTATAATTGATGCTAAGAGACTTGTTAATCAAGTCTGTAGCAGTGGTGTGGATAAGAACTTTGCCATATTTCAGATTCTGATTACCTTCCAATCTATAATTTTGAGTCTCCGCTATAATACCATGCAGCCTCATAATCCTTTTGAAAATCGATTCGGCCCAACATGATATCAGGACACCAATAATGTTCAACCATGTCATTCTCCCAGAAGGTGAATAGCTACTGTTCCATCGTCTTAATTTATGCAACCATCTTTTAATTTCATGGTTAACATTATTCATTCCCTGCCGTTTCCATGTTTTTGAAAGCTATCAACACTTCGAGTCCCCCCCAACAACTTGACCTCCGCCTTGTTTATACCTACTTCCTCGCACAACCCCGATAGCTTAGGAAGAAAGCGCAAATTTTTTAACCTCTCCAATCAAGCTTCTACTAAACAACCCAACATCTGAAAACAAAGTAAAAACACTTACAAAAAGCTTTAAGGAATTTTCCATCAAACAAATTCCACGAAGTGAAAACAAGAAAGCAGATGCCCTGAGC